>VMRK01000074.1:0-29465 GCA_016801395.1 Leptodermis oblonga
CCCCCCCCCTCCTTAACTTTCGTGAACTATGTAAAGTGGATACAAATGACCAAAATATCCCCAAAATGCCCTTATTCTAGTTGTGAATTACAGTTTAGACACGGGGGTATTTTGGTCTTTTTTGTCCACTTTACAGAGTTCACGAAAGTTAAGGGGTGCATGGTAAATTTTTAAACCATAAAGGGGTGATGCATAAATTTCGAAACCACAGGGGGTAATTGTGTATTTACCCTTGTTAAGATACTCATGTAGCATTAATTGTGCTTATAGAGCTAGTAAAAATTTCATGTATGCACTTTTTTTTTTTTTTTTTTTTCCTTTTTGGTATTTGTCCTATCTTCTTGCTTATATATAGGGATTATCAAACATTGAACCATTCATAATAAAGACTTAAGAAAGAATGTTCAGAAAACGATCGAGTATGAAAAAGACTCCTGTGCTTGACTTCAGTTTTAGGTCAATACGAGGGAATTTAATCTTCGGTTTCCCATTGGAAATGGGCTGTGCGTGTTCATATATATATATATATATATATATATATATATATATTATCGAAAATAAAAATTCACTAATTTTATTAAAATTAGAGAAAATTTGTATAGAAAGTACTCTTTTTGTCCCAAAAAGTTGGTATAATCTTTTAATAAACTTTAAGATTTCAATATTATTTGGATTGTGTTCATCATGTGTCTATAAGCGTTAGGTTGGTTTTGGTTGAAATTTGAGCGATGGACTACATAGAGATAAAAATCAAAATATGAGAATTGGAGAGAAATAATTTCAAGTTTGGAAGACTGAAGAAAAATAAATTCAAATTCGAAAATATAAGTGCCACATAAATTTATGAGAAAGGGAGTAATAATTTTTCATCATGTTTGTTTTGTATCTTTATGAGCTTTCCTTAGTTTCTTTTCCTTTGGGTAAATGATATTTAGGGACAAAATAAATAGTTTCTTATCTGGAACTAATTAATACAGGGAAAAATTAAACAAGAAGATTTGGTCAAATTCAATACGGGAGAAAACAACAATTTAATTACATGCCCGCTCCGTAACCCTAATAAAACATGTACTAGAATAGAACGCAAAAACTTCAATGAAGGAAATCACTTAACGTAGCACTTGAAAACACGCCTACAAATCGTGGCATGCATAAATCGAGTTTATAACAGATCCGAATATAAATAATCAAATACATTAACTAGTTCTCATCGACTGGCGTGCGGACCTGGAGCGGACTGCGGAGTCGGCACCTTGCAGATCCAAAATTAAAATAAAATTAATTACTACCCAAAAAATCCTAATAACAAAAGAGTAAAGAAAGAAAAAAGTAATCTCATATTCTTTTTCCAACAAAAATATATTCAAACGTTCTCATTTTTTTTCACTAAATTTAAATTTTCTATAAAATTTTAATTACGTTATCAAAAAAAAAAAAAAAAAATCCATCCTCAGTTTTTTGTTTTTTTTTTTCCTTTTTTCCTACGTACACAACTCCCCAAAAATAATATATATATATATGTATATATATATATAGATATATATGTATGTACATGTGATACTCACCCAATAAGAATGGGAAGATCAGAAGGTAATAATTTTCGAACTCCCGACGAAGCCTCAATTGTGGAAATCGTGATCCATAGAATCACCAGGATGAAGGAGGCAACTGCAAACGCTGTCGTTCTAGCCATGTTTTTGCCTATCTTTTTTATTCAATAGAGAAATAAGCCAAGTTTTTCTCCTTTTATACACTTGTGATTGCCACCATTTGCGTACTATGGTTATCCCAAAAATCAAGTAAACTTAAATTGGCGGACTTTACCTAATTTCCGATTAATTTCCAAACAATTATAACTTTGACAATTTAGGATTATTTTCTGTTCAATGTTCAAACGTCTAATATTAATAGGATGATAAAGAAACTTATTGACCAAAGATATATAATCAATGATCAAAAATTAATAATCAGTTAATTAATTAAGTAATTTGCCCATGTAGACATCTAATTAAGTTATTAAAAGTGGTGGCGGTGGTGCGTTGATTTGTGATGTTGCATGTCCCCGGTGAAGTGGTCCCAAATGTGGTGTGCAAAAGTTCTCGTCCCTAACATGGTGTAATCATGTGTAGTCTCTGTTCCTGACGTGGTGTGCAAGTTCAAGTCCCCACTGGTTGTGAGTTGTTTCAAGTGTCTGTCCTTGACGTGGCGTAACGTTAGTGTGCAGGTGAAGTCCAGTGCAAGTCCTTGATAAATTGTATAAGTGTATAATGAGTAGGTACCCTATATATGCAGGTTGTATGTATTTGCCCAAAAACAGGTGAAAATTTTATAAACAAATCAATCGTGACTGGTTGAATTCAAGCTATTTTTAGAAAAAAGTTATTAAAAGTAAATGTAAACCTCGTGCTTACGTTGTATGTGAAGAAGTGTAGAAGGGAATTTTAGAAATGAAATTTCTACAAGAAAGACCATTTCCTAGGAGAAGTACATGCAACTTAAATGATAAAACGCTTCACTTTATAAACAAGTCATGAGTTCAAACCACATAGGGGAATAATCACCATTCATTCGTTTTGAAAAGTAAATGTAAGTCTCCAGTCTCCTGGTCAGTGCTGACTAATTTTATTATTCTGGTCAATTTCCTTTAAATTATATTTTCAAGTTTTTAACTGAACTGACTAGAGCTAAAAATATATATATGAGAAATTCACTTACTTGGCAATTAAGGCTTAGTTCTCTTTGTAACTAAATTTGGGAATTTTTTTTGTTTTGGGAAGAAATTTTTTTGCAAAGAATTTTCTTTTGAAAAATTGTGTAAAGTAGAGATAAAAAAAGTGTAATGATTGTGTTATTTTTTTAATTTACGTGAGTGAACATTTAGAGGTAATTTCAAATTTTGTAGAAAATGAAATTTTTATTTATGTAAATTTTTAAAAGAAAAATGTGATGATTTTCTTGTAATTGAATGAAAAAGATCAGAGCCAGCGTATAAATTGGGCACACATTGAAAAGTATTAAAATATGGACAATTTTGAATATGATTGATTATATCACACAAAAGCTAATGCCGCTAGCAAATTAAAGAAACAACTTCGTTTTCGTTTTTGTTTGTATTTTAGTTTTAATTTTTACAGTAAATTTAATATATTATAATTACCTTTATTATTTTTAAAATAATTTTTTACATTTCCAATACACTTTACATCAAAATTTTATTTTTTTTTAAAAAAATATTTTCAAAACTATGTATTAAAACATAACAACAAACAACGATTTATGACCCAGCCCTAACTCATGAGGACTTGTTTCTTTTTTCTTTTACTAACTCAAATGTATTCTTTTTGAAATTAAAGAGTGACACAATAATTTATCTCAAGAATGACACAATGATTTAAAGGTTTGCGGTATGTGCGATTATTGCTGTTTATGTGAAATAGTGTTGGTACTGTTTACGTGAACAATATATACATAATTTTTATTTTTTACTTTAAAACTGATGTACTAATGAAAAAAAAAACTTTAAATAGTATCCAGCAATATTCCTGTATTCAAGTATTAGTTTGTAAACTAAAAATATAAACAAGTGACAAATAATAGTCAAATCCCCAATATCTAAATTTGTGCAATTTACAGTGAAAAGAAATTGTGGTTGCGCGCGTGCTTTTGATTTTGTTTCTTTTTTTTTTTTTTTTTTGTAATTTCCAAGTCTTGTTTGACAAATAGGTACTTTTGTGAATTTATTTTGATGACTTTTAAAGTGAAAAATGAAGTACGTAATTGACCATTGGAGTTCAAATAAACGTTTGTGGAAATTATAGTTTCCCCTCAAGAAGAAAAAGAAAAAGGACAAAAAATACTTTTTAAATATCATCCCATTATTCTTATCCACGGTGGAGCAAGTCCTCATTCGTTAATTACTCTAGAAATTTGACGTAATTTTAAAACTGCTTCGTGGCTCCATATTTACAACATGGATCAAGGGTCGTAGTGTAATTCAACAACGATTTTTTTATAATAGGGCCCATGTGGGCCTCCCTTACAACTTATTTTCCCCTCCCATGAGATTCGAACCTGCATACATATTGCATATTGTATATTACAGAAAAACTCTTCTATGTCATTCTGCTGAGCTATTAGACGTTATCTAACAATAATTTTTAATGAACTTATAAGTTGTATTATTTTGCTTTAATGTCTTTGGTGAAAATGAATATTAATATTTAAAAAATGAAGACAAAAAATAAATTTGTAATTAATTATTAATATGTATCAGAAAATGTTAGCAAAGTTCAAAAATGTTACTAGTCAAAAAAAAAAAAAATCAATCAGACATAAAAAGCTAATATATATGAAAGAAAATTATATTCCATACAAGGAACCATTCAACTATTAAATTTGACTTATTTAATTGAGCATGCAATTGAATTCTTAATTTATATAAAGCCAAATTTAATGACTAAATAGGGAACTATAGTGTCACCCACACACACATATATATATATATATATATATATATATATATTCTGACGAAAATATTTTAGAGCAACTTTAATCTTAAAAAGCATAAGTCCACAACAAACGCATTGATAAATTTGAATAAGTACTACTTGGTCAAAGACACCATTGTCTCGTCGATGGCATTGAATTTTCCCCTTGAAAAACACATTTATTTTCCATTTGAATCCCCTTTGTTCTAAATTCTAACGCAAAAACTTGCGTCTCATGGGTCATACCGTTTTGCGTAAGTTTTTAGCAAGCGTGTAAATTAATTTAGCTTAAATTTTCCCTAGAAACAGGTTTTTTTTTTTTTTTTTTTTCCCTCTCAAAAGTATCATGTGTATCTATGAAGTATTGTATATCGCCTATATATATTTTTTTCACTACTACAAAAATGGTTATTGGAGGCGCCCATTTAGATGCGGGCTTTCTCCAATAGGTGCATTCGAGGCGGGTTTCCAAAAACTCACCTCCAAAACATATCAAAATTTTTGGATCAGATTACATGCACCCGCCTCCTTTTGGTGTTTTGGGTGTGCCTCCAATATTATGTCTATTGCACAGGCGGGTGCTAGCTAGCCTCCAAAAGCTTTGTAGGCAGATGCAACATGCACCAGCCTCCAATATCCTGTCTATTTGAGGCCGGTGCATTTTTGCACCCACCTCCAATAGTGTTTCGAAAATTCTCCTTTGTTTTGGACTGTTGGAAGTTGAAAATAATTTTAAAAATTTGTCGATTTCGAGCAAGGCTATAAATTAGTAGGTAATAAAAACCACAAGTTTTAGAAGGAAATACATAAATATATACGTTCAATTTTAACTTTAAATATATGAGTATATGTAACTTAGAGGTAAATTTAATGTGCAAGAGTCAAGTAATTCTGTAGGCGCGAGTTCGATTCCTACTGAAGCTATAAATTGAAGAAAGAGAAATTAAATTTTGTACTGGTGGAGTTTGCAGGCGGGTGTAACGGGCACCCGCCTCCAATAACCGCACTGGAGGCGGGTGCCCAGGTCGCGAAACCGGCCTCCGTTGGGGCCTTTTTGGGGTAGTGTTTATAACATCTAATGTGAGTTTAGTTACTAATATACTGCATATTGCATATTTGTTCAAAAAACCTATCGTATATAGCCCTTAATATATCATGTATTGCTTATAACTTTTAATTTATGAGTTTTTTTATTATTATTTTTTTATGTATTGCCAAACATTGTCGGCATGTTTCTAAAGAGAGTATCTAATATATATATATATATATATGGGGTTGAAATATCGCTTATTTGAAAAGTATAGCATGTTTTTGAAAAAAGAAAGTTATCGCATATAACCCCTAATGTATCACTTATAGTGTTTGATTTATTGAATTTATATATATATATATATATATATATAAATAAAAGGTGCATGTAGCCAAAAAAAAAAAAGAAGAGAGAGAGTAAAATATTGATGATTATAATGGTTGAAATATCACCTATTTGAAAAAGAATAGCATATTTTCAAAAAAAAAAAAAAAAAAAGATAAAAGATGCCATCATATATATATATATATATATATATATATATATATGTCCAACGGTACATCCCTCCGACAGGAAAGTTCCTCTTATTCTAATATATGTTAATATAGATATTGCGAGATCTAATCGCAGCTTACATTGTGTTGTAGTAACATATATGTTTATTATATAAAAATAAAAAAATTTACTCAAATGAACTGATAAAGCTTGTCACTTAAAACCAAAATGTACATCAAGTTTAACTGCAGCACAAATAAGTAATCATCGATCATGCATGCCTGAGATCTAGTACTCTCATTAAGAAACCCACAAAAGAGGAACAAGTCAATAAAAAGCTTTGATTATTATTCGTCAACAGATCTAGATAGTATTATAATTTAATGTTTTTTCTTTTGGGTTTAAAATTTTGTTTAAAGTACAAAACAAAGACAATACAGACCTTACTATATAAAAGCATTCACCATTTCATTTCACAGTTTAAACAGTAATTTAAACTATTAATTTTTTACTTTTATATTAATTTTTTTAAAAAATACTAAAAATTTCAACCATACTGGACCTATACATATTGACTATGTACATAAGTAATTAAAATTAGAGAAGATAACGGCTAATTATTTGCTCTTCTTTTGAACTTGGATCTTCATATATATTCCACCGCTAGCGTTTACGATGTGGACCTTGAGGGGGTTTGTGGTCAGGTTCTCTGCACATACATCATGACGTAGAAATTAATTAAACCAACAAATTAAATTCAGAGAAATGCGAATTTATGGTTTTAAGAACTAATACCTCTTCTGTCTCACTAAAATAATCTTGTTTTTAATAGCGATAACAGTAGCAACAACGTGACTAGTTTAATGAAAGGAATAGAATTATAATTAACGAAGGAAGAAAATAATTCACGACGTTGTGTGATTGTATACCATATATTGGATTTAACCTATGATGAATTGAGTTTACCTTGATGATACTGCATATTAAATTTAGAGTCTCGGGTGTCTCGAGTTTAACATCTATGTATCAAGTTTAGACTATTCTGTATCAAACTTCTATTAGACAAAAGTATTGAGGAAACATGCAAATTGAGTTGAAAGGCTGAACTACGCGTAGAACCGTCATTCTGTTGGACATGAGACTCTCAATATATAAATATTATATCTTTCTTTGAAAAAAATAAATAACTAAATAAAAGTACTCACGATACAGGAGTGGGACCAGAAAGCATTATTCGAGCCCCCGATGAAGCCTCAATTGTGAAGCACAGAACCGTCATCCAAACTATCACCACCAACAGGATGCAGGCAGCCCTAAACGCTGTCGTTCGACCCATTTTAATTTCGTCGATCCTTTTTGGTAGCTCTTCCCATTAAGTAGGCCAAGCTTCTCTCCTTTTATAGTAGGTAAAGGCACACGCGGCCAGTCACGAAAGTCAAAGGCATGTTATAGAAAATTGAATTTTTTTTTTTTTAAAAATTCATCATTGTATTTCATAGTTCTATCTACTACATCGAAAGCAGGGGCGGATTCAAGACGGGGTGGGGTGGTATCTAGACCCCTCCAACCCCCTCCCCCACCATTATTAGTTGTGTATTTTTTAATGATAAAACGAAATTTATATATGTATTTTACTCTAAAAAAAATTTATTCATATGTTGAAAATTTCATTCTAGATTCGCTACTGGTTGTGGGAAAAACAAAGTAGGGGAGTCTCCTGCAGAATCCTGTCAATTTTGTACTCTAAATAGGCAGAACTAACAGATGTGGGAATCGAAATCCCGACCTCTACCCAACCTCTGAGTGCCTCGCTATAGGTTATAACCGTTGGAACACTAGATCGTTTATGACTTTTTCTTCTTGAAACCTTGGCGGAAAAGAAAAGGATACCTATGACGAAGATTGTATGAATATCTAAATGCGTGAAATTACTTCGTCTCTTCCAAAGTTTTGTCAATGATCACTTTTGACCCAAAGGCAATTTTAAATTCTTTTAAGTGATCGGAATATCAGCTATGAATTGAATTTTCCTTCTTTTTTGGGCTACTTTTACCTAATTCTGTCCATTTTAAGCTTAAGAATTGATGGAACTGTCTAGTACTCAAAGGTCAAAGATAATCTGTTCTGTTTGAAAGCAATCGAATTCGTATTCTATGCCTTAATTTTTCTCAAAAGACCCGGACTAATTTCACTCTTTTAAGGTCAAGATTCAAGTTTCTTGTTTTCCTTGAGATATGTTATAATTTAGCATTGGCTATCTAGGATTTCAGCTAATTTTAATATTTGCTTGAAATTGACAAGGTCGCCAAATGACCACGTCAACAAATTTAATAATATTGATTTAAAAGAAATTACTTTTCGGCTCCATTAAAATATTTTATTCTGAAAAATATTTTTTGTTCTAATAGAAGAGGTCATTTTCAAAATTTTTACTCCCCTAATCCTTGTTAATATAACTATGTGTGGTCCATATATATATACTCTTATATATGTATAACTAGCATCGATCAAAAGAATCGTGTATATGTCATAAAAGTATATCTATTGCATATAGACTCTTATTTATTATGTGTAGTACGTTGCTAATGTATCGCACTTATGAGTATAGCTGTTGAAATATCGCTTATTGCGTATAGCTTTTGATATATTTCGTATCACTTATAGTCTCTAATTTATCGAGTTTAACTGTGGAACGATGTGTAGTCTGTTTTTATAAAATAAAAAATAAAAATCTCCTATCGTGAAAGAAATAAAAGTAGTGATTTTAAGGGTTGAAAAAAATAACTGTAGCATTTCCAAAAACAAAAGTATCATATATAGCAAAAAAGACACGTTTATCAATTTTAAAGCATAAAATATCATCTATCACGATATATTGACTGAAATTGAGACTTTTTTTTTTTATATTTCGTTTAAATCTCATGCAACTCGAGAGATTCGAACCCACGATATCGAATTTGCATAGTTTTGGTCTTCCTCCCGGCCCCCCCTTTTTTCTTTTTTCTTTTTTCTTTTTGATTATGTACATGAAGTAAGTATCTGCTCTTGTTTTGAACTTGGATCTTCAAATTCTCACAAAGTGCAAGAATATCCAAAGGACCAAATCCATCTATCTTCCACCTCTAGCCTTTACGATGTGGACCTTGAGGAGGTTTATGTTCAGGTTCTCTGCACATACATCATGAAGTAGAAATTTATTAAACCTTTGATCCAAGAACTAATACCTCTTCCATCTCATTAAAACAATCTTATTTCTAATACCGAAAACAGTATTAATTAACAACGCGATTGGTTTAACGAAACGAATAGAATTGTAATTAAAGAAGGAAGAAAATAATTAACGAATGTGATGATCACTCACCCGATGTCCGAATTGAGGAGAGTACGAGATAATAGGTTTCGAGCCATGGATGAGTCCAGTGAGTTGAAGAGGATGAAGATGATCATCCACAATATTACTAAAAAGGAAACTCTTAAGGTAGATGTCCGAACCATTTTTTTTTCCAACCGCGTGACCTTTGATGATGAAAAACTAGTGCGTAAAGAATATATATATATCTATCCTATATAATAGAAAAACTAGTGCGTAAAGAATATATATATATATATATATATATATATATATAGAAGTACAAAAGCCGTTGACTTGAATTAATTAGCCCCACCTAATTCTTGAATTTAATTATTTGGTTTTAAATATTTAATAACTGAAGAGAAAAGTATACCTACTACGCGGTTTAGAGAGGCAAGATTTTGCCCTTGGCAAAGTCTAAATATGCAAACTACAGTGGCTTTTTTTTAGGCAAGGCGTTTGAAATCGTTCAGTACCGTGTGAGATATTCAAAAGGTGAGGGCAAACCTGGCCCAGTGATACTCTCTAGTAAATGTGTGATAGTATTTTAGCTTCTCTCTACCCAGTAGATCCCCTGAATACTAAGCCCGGGTATGCGAGTCACAATCAAGTCAATGAGATCCAAGGATCCTGCCATAAACTAAAGGAAATCGTGATAAGTTATTTATTTTAAATACGTTACTTTGAAACTCATAAAAAAAGATGCGTACGTGATTGATGTTGAACCCCTGATTAGTGCCGAGCTACCTTGACGTTGTCCTTCCCTTCTTGTATCCTGCTTTTGGGAATAAATCCCAAAATTCACTCCGATGCTAAAGTCAGAATAGAATAGATAGCTATATAATTGACTAATTAAGAATTCAATACCTTTCAAATCGAAGGAGGATCGGGTGTTTATAGCGAGAAGGGAGCCAAGTTTGAAAAATGTTGTGTCATTCTTTAACTTTAATACGTGTCATCCTTCTTCTTTCTATGTCACCTGACATATATCCCTTTAATTGTATTATCCATCGAGAATCCCGAATTTATACCTGACCTCATCCAAGGCCAAGGTCAACTAATATCGACTTCGGCGCTAATCCATTATCCAACTGTTGAAACAAATCTCTTTGCTTTAAGACGAAAGAAGCATGAAAAATGATTTGCTATATAGTGAGATAAAGTAATTTTGAAAAAAAAAAATCGTGTAGGTTAATTGAAAAATTATTGGATGCATCCGTTGCATCTAGTACAGGAATCTGTCATAAACCGATAATTAATATTTATATTGATTCATGGGGGTCTTACATGTACTATCATACGTGGTACAACAGATGCACCGAATAAACTCTTAGATTAATCAAAGCCATTATAACAATTTTATATAATACTTTATATTCCATTAAAAGAGTTTAATAACGATACAATTATTTTTAAGTTACAAATTATTTGAAAATATGACTTTTTATATAGCATATAAAAAATATTAATGTAATTAATTGAGTCTTCCCATAGAATATTAGAATGAGAGTAGCTAGCGGTTGCATATTGACTAATTCTCTTGCAACCTCATTCTATTCCCTTTTGCAAGTATATATTTCTGAGATCTTGACATTGACATAATTGAAGTAGAAAACTAGAAATTGATTTTTTCAGTAAATCAAGAGCTTAATTTTGATAGTTAATTTAATTAGGGTTTTTTCATTAGTTTTAGTCTCCAATATTTATAACTCGGTAAATATATATTAATGACCGATTTTAGCGTTTTATTTTCCAATATTCGTGCTATGGCTGAAACATTATTATAACGGTCGTTGTGAGTAGGGCTGAGAACGAACACGAACGTTCACGAACAAGTTCGGGATCGACTCGTTAAAAGCTCGGTTTGAGATCGTTTATTTATTAATAAACGAACACGAACAAAATTTTAGGCTCGAAGGATAAAATACATATATAATTTATCATTCATACATATAACATGAAAATAAATTTGGTGCAGTGGTAAGACATCAAAAGGAGAAGCAAGGGAATTAGGGTTCAAATCTTCACAAGGCCAAATTTATTTTATTCCACAATTTTGAGGTGAATTTCACCCAATCCCACATCGGAAATAAGAGAAGATTTGGGAGGAAAATTCCTTATAAATAGATGAGCATCACACTTAGGGCTGAGAACGAACATGAACAAGCTCGGCTCGGCTCGATTAATAAATAAACGAACACGAACAAGATTTTAACCTCGATAAATAAATGAACACGTCAAAGCACGGCTCGGCTCGATTAATAAATAAACGAACATGAACAAGATTTTAAGCTCGATAAATAAATGAACAATAAATGAACACGTCAAAGCTCGGCTCGGCTCGTTATCACCCCTAGTTGTGAGAACCATATATATTATAGTTAAGGGTGGAAAAACTCCTAAACCGATTCGATCCAACCCAAATTCAACCGGGACTTTCAGTTTAGTTCGAGTTAGGTCTCTTCGTCCGCCGATTCGGTCCCGGGCCCAAGGTTTGAACTGGGTACTCACGCTTTCAACTAGAACTGACCCAATGTAAGGGCTCGAATCAAACCAAATCAAATTGAAAATTTTGGTCGACCCGACCCAAATTGTGAATTTTTTAGCTCACCCCTAAAAGTAATCTTTCATCAAATTTAATAAGGAGAAAAATATGCTACTAATTAATTAATTTCAGTATTATGATCTTGATGACTGTTTCCGCTTCCTCCGGCGTCGTTCTGTAATTTCAATTCTTCATTTTCACAATTTCCCTCACGATCGATCGCCTTACCGATGTGGACCGGGAGGGGAGCGGTCTACACCGACGCTATTGAGTGATCCATCGATCGATTAAACATGAAAAATAGTTTCAAAATAGTATATTTAAATAAATACATGAGAACTCAAGAAACTTAGTAACATGAATTTGATTACTCACCCGGCGTCAGGTTTGGATTGGTCCCTTAACTTGAAATTTTGTTTCAAAAAGATACCCACTAAAATTCAAATTCTGACAATATTTGAGCTTTTTCAAGAGAAAAAAAAATTTAAAAATTTGTCAATGAAAACTAACATGTACATCAAGCTAGTTTAATTGCAACATTAATCATCTACCATAAAGTAACCTTTTTTCTTTCTTTTTGATCATGTACATAAGTAACTATTTTCTCTCTCCTAAACTTCGATCTTCATTTCCACAAAGCAAGCATATCTCCATCTATCTTGCATCTCTAGAATTTACGATGTGGACCTTGAGGGGGATCATGTTGAGGTTCTCTGCACATCCATCATGACTTTGAAATTAAACCAATAAATTAATACCCTTTATGTCTCACTAAAATAATTTTATTTTTAATACTGAAAAATGTATTAACGACACAACTTTTAATAGGTGTACAATGATTCACTCACCCGATGTAAGGATTCATGAGGGGAGTCCGAGGCAGTAGCTTCCGAGCCATGGATGACTCCAATGATCTGAAGAGGATGATGATGATCGTCCACAACAATACTACATAGGAAACTCTCAAGGCAAATGTCCGAGGCATTTTTTTTTTTTTTCCCAACCGCGTGACCTTTGACATTGAAAAACTAGTACGTAAAGTATATATATAGAAGTTCAAAAGCTGCTCATGACTTGAATTAGCTCTTGAATTTATTTATTTCTTTTTTGAGATTTCACTGCAAAGGCTATTATACCTCCTACGCGGTTAAGAGAGAGAGTCAAGCTTTTGCCCTTACCAAAGTCTAAATATTCAAACTCAACTTAAAAAGTTATTCCTTGGGCACGAGAAAAGAGTCCAGTTTGAAATATGTACAATTTATTGTGGATACGAAGATATAACATTTAAAATAAGTAATTTGATTCAATATTTTTTAGTTGTACCTCTACTTTCTAAATAAGGCTTAATTATGGACTACACAGCTTATATTAGTAGGGGTATGGTATATGAACAATTTATACTGAATTCTTTTAGTGGGACAAAATTTTTTTAAAAAATAAAAATTGGACTCTTTAGTTTATCTGGGAGGGAGGAAGTTTGATATAAATGAAAAAAAAAAATAGTATTCCCTCTTTTCTATTATGAGATTCAAGGGATATAATTATTTATGAGTCACAAGGTACAATTTAAGTATAGTTATTTATATGGGACATGAAAAATTATAAATGACTTCTTTTAAATATTTTGACTTAAAATTCATAAAAAAAGATACTTGGTAAAAACGAAACCTTTTTTTATATTATTCATCAGTCTTGCAATAGAATATTAGAATGAGGGTAGCGGTTGAATTTTGACTAATTCTTTGGCAACCTTATTTCATATATATATATACCCTTTTGCAAGTATTTCTGAGATCTTGACTTGAAATAACTGAAGTACTTCTTGGCTGATTGAGTAAGTCAAGAGCTTAATATAGTTAATTAATTTTGGCTTTCAATAGTTTTAGTCTCGAATGTTTATAACTCGGCGATTTTGTTTCCCCAATATCCCTGCTAAGCTCAAGATTTGGCAGCAATTTCATTTTGCAACAGTTTAGAACGGTCGATGTGAGAACGTACTGTTAGTTATAGAAAAAACCCAAAAATTGTCCAGAGCTAGAATCGACCCAAACCGGTACTTTTAGTTCGATTCAGGTTCCCGTCATTCGGTCCAAGGTGGGTGATGCTGCTAAGGCGCATATTTGGAGAAGTTTGATCAGGTTGATCAGTGCAAGTAAAAACTGCGAAATTTTGAGGTTATGTGGGCCCACATTGATGGAAACCGGGCCCAGTAACAAGCCTCATCGCTATGTCATGACCTACGACGGATGTCGGGGCAAATTCAATTGTTTAGAGCCTCAAAAACCCATTTTTTTCCCCTTTTCTTGTAGCTTTTGTTTTGGCAATATCTTTTGACTAAAATATCCGATTTAGTTGCTGTTTTCTTCATTATCCTTGTTTTCTTTAGTAAATCGATTCTATGGTTCTTTTTGGAGAAATTTCTTTATCTGGAAAGTTTTCGATTCATGCTTGTTTCCGATTCCGGGGGCATTCTTACCCATAAAAAGGGCGTGCCATTTTTTGTAGTACTTAGCTTTTGATTATATGGAATTCCGATCCAATCTTATTATTTTACCTAAAATTCGGCTATCCTTGCTTGGATGAATGAACTTTTGATGCCCGTTTGACAAGCAATCGTGAGCGACTCAACAGCCTTCCGAAAGACTTTCTAAATTTTCACGAAAGCCGGTACCCACAAGTTTCGACTTGAACTGACCTGAGGTAAGGCTTCGAATCAAACCAAATTGATTTGAGAATTATGGTCAGGTCCGGTTGATTCAAACATCGAGTTTTTTTCCCCGTCCCAAAAATTATGGTTTTTCATTCAGTGTCATGAACTTCTACATGTTAGATATATGTGTAAATATGTTTAAGTTAGTAAGGGTAAACTAGTCATTTGCTCTATTTGTATATATACTTTGAGTTGAATGCTTACTGGGGTGGAAATTGTACTGATCGTAAGTGTACCATAGGTTTTCGTATTTTTATTGGAGACTGATCTTTCATCTCTTGGAAAAGTAAAAAAATAAGATGTTATCTCTCGTTCCTCCACAGAAGCTGAATATCGTGCTATGGCCACCACAACTGCTGAGATTGTTTGGTTGTGTTGGTTACATGCAGATATAGGTGTCTTTCTCTCTAGTCTAACCCCTATGCATTGTGATAACAAAAGTGCCATTGAGATTGCACACAATTCTGTCTTTCATGAGCGCACCAAACATATTAAGATTGATTGCCATTTCACTCGTCATCACTCTCAGCATAGTACCAAGAGTCTACTATTTGTGTCTTCTTCCATGCAGTTTGCTAATCTCTTTACAAAATCGCATCCGTCACTGTGGTTTCAATCTCTATTAGCAAACTCTCGTTGATATCTCTTGATTTATCATGAGTTTGAGAGAAGATGTTAGATCTCTGTGTAAATATGTTTAAGTTAGTAAGGGCAAACTAGTCATTTATTCTATTTGTATATATTTTTTGGTTTGCCCCAATTGTGGCGATATTGTTCAATTAAGTACCCTAATTGTTTCTCTCATTGTTCTTCTTCTCTCCCTATCCTAACCCTACGGACCCCAATTTCAGTATATATATACGAGCCACATTTTTCCTCAATAACCAACCCCATATTCAATGAGAGAGGAACGTGGACTCTGGCTATATCTACCTACATTGAGCCTTAGAAAGATTTGACCATATTTCAAATTACAATAGTCTTCAAAATATGCATACATATATACAAACAAATTAAAACACTGACGCCATTAATTCTATTGTTAACATATGTAAACTTGAATTATTATAGGGTATATATACAATATAGGGTAAATACACAATTACCCCCTGTGGTTTTGAAAACTTATGCATCACCTCCTTATGGTTTAAAAAGCTACCATGCACCCCCCTTAACTTTCGTGAACTATGTAAAGTGGACAAAAATGACCAAAATACCCCCGCATCTAAACTGTAATTCACAACTAGAATAAGGGCATTTTGGGGGTATTTCGGTCATTTTTGTCCACTTTACATAGTTCACGAAAGTTAAGGGGGGTGCATGGTAGCTTTTTAAATTATATGGGGGTGATGCATAAGTTTCCGAAACCACAGGGAGGTAATTGTGTATTTACCCTACAATATCCTCCTTCCTCCGATGAGTTTTTTTACCATAGATAATAGTTTTTTATTCCTAAATTTCAAAAATAAGGACAATTTTTAGAGATTTCCCAATTTAATGAGAGTAAAGTTGGGAACTTCACTTTTTTTTAAAATAGGTCATGGCAGAAATTTGTAAAGAAAGTCAAGTTGGAAACTTCACTTTCCTTGAAAATAGGTCCTGGGGGAAATTTGTAAAACTTCGCTTTCTTTGGAAATAGGATGGGGCAGAAATTTGTTAGGAAAACGAAGTCGCAAACCTCGATTCCTTTGAAAATAGGGTGGGGCGAAAATTTCGAAAGAACTTCTCTTTCTTTGAACATATTTTGCCACGGATATCAATCTGTTCCATAAACTTAAAGAGTTCACAATCTATGGTGATAATTATTCTGAATTAAATATCACTGATTGGCTACCAAAAAAATAGCACCAAGATCTAAATGTTCAATGAAGTTTCAGCTTAAGACATGGTTATTCAGTGCAAACAGGAAAGCATAATTATATTCTCATCGCCTGTTTACCAAAGAAAGCGTAGTTGTTAACTCCGCTTTGTTTGGAATTATTCGTCCCACATTATTTTCAAAAAAATTGAAGTTCCCAACTTCGCTTTCTTTACAAATTTCCACCCCACCCTATTCAAAGAAATCGAGGTTCACGACTTCGCTTTCCTTACAAATTTTGGCCCCATCCTATTTCCGAAGAAACAACTTCGCTTTCTTTACAAATTTTCGCCAGGACCTATTTTCAAAGAAAGTAAAGTTCTTAACTTCACTGTCACTAAATCGGGAAATCCCCAAAAATTATCCTTATTTTTGGAATTTAGGAATAAAAAGCCATTATTTATGGAAAAAATTCTCCTCCGATATTAGAAGAGTCTGCTTTGTATTAATAAAAATAGTATTACAAAGTGAACTCTTTTAATGAAACTGAGGGAGTAATTAATAAAAGTGATTAGTTGGACGTATGTAAGTTGATAATTCAAATAAGATCAGAAATTAGGTCGCAATGTTGAATTAGTCCATCTTGGAAACTTGTCATTCATTTGTGAATATTACCAATCATTCAGCTATACGTGGCATGATGTAATTGAGAGTTTTTTGTTTATATTTTCAACATGGAATGTAAATCTCTCACACATTTTTGTTAAATCACTATATAATTTGTGATTATAATTAAATAATTGCATACATATTATAAAATAAAATAAAATAAAAAGCACAACATATAATCAAATTTCTTTTATTTGTTTTTTATGCATCTTTTAACCAAATTATTTCAAAATGAAGGATATCAGCTTAAACTAGGTGCCCCCCACCACCATCAAGCCGCTTTACCCGTGCTTCCTACGGAGCCGACTACCGTTAACATTTTTAGTGGTTGAAAAATTACATGAAAAATTGTAAGAAGTTGGATACAAATTTTCATTAGTTTTTCGCAAAACTTAATAAAGAAAAATTGGTTACAAATTTGAAATTTCGATGTTGTTCTCTAACCTAGTTTCTGAGGTAGACACGTGCAAAGGCCTTTAAGGCACACACACGCATCACCATATTCGCACTGGTTGCAATCTATTTCTTCACAACAAACCCATTTCTTGGACACATTTTCAGCTGCTATCACTTTTAAAAATTTCTAATCTGTGTATGAAATACGAAAGGTTTAAAGAGTGAGTCCAAATTAATGAAAGAAAAATAACATAAGGAGGTTAATTGAATTAAAACAAAAACAAAACCAAAAAAAAAATTTATCGTCCCGTATCATGGGCAACAAATAAGGTGACCAACAAAACTATCGTCAAGTACAACTTCATTCCTAATTAGTGTGTGTAGGATATGAAAATATCCTTATCGCCCAAAAAGAGTAACGCGCAGCGGAATAATCGAAACGAACAATGAAACAACACACAACAATTTAACGTGGTTCGATCTTTAGCTACATCCACAAAATTCACTCAATCAATCA
Source organism: Leptodermis oblonga (assembly GCA_016801395.1). Lineage (NCBI taxonomy): Eukaryota > Viridiplantae > Streptophyta > Magnoliopsida > Gentianales > Rubiaceae > Leptodermis > Leptodermis oblonga. The sequence goes on from VMRK01000074.1 coordinate 18,000, forward strand.
AAGGCAGGGCAAGCCGAAAGTCTTTGCCTACACCCCTATTACATCAATAACTCAACATCCCCCATAACAACACATCACAATATAGCCAAAAAGGCTCTCTCTCACAACCCCGAAGACAGAGAGCTGAAAGCTCTGACTTTAACCTTTTGAACTCTCAGTTTAATTGAAACAATACCCCATAGGTCCTTTATATAGACCTATAGTTACCCGAATCATTCTCAAAACTAGTTTCCCATAACAAACTAAATCTAAATTGGAAACAAACTAAATAAGTAATTATTAAATCTTACCAAAACTAGAATTTTCTAATTAAGCTTGATTTAATTTTTCCAACATAACCTCCTGTAAATCAAGCTTCTGCTACACGTAGATCCAATGCCATCTCAAACTTCAATGGCCCAGGATCCTCTGTTACACTTTCCTGTTACACTATGTGTTACACATCTTAATAACTCAACGCTAATATTCCTTTTTAAATTAATTTTTTCACCAATGATATTAATTAGAATTATAATAAATTTTTGGACTAAGGGTTCATCCATTTTGGTTTAGGGTATATTTATTTTAATTTATTGAGATTAAAAAAATCAAAAAATACTATAAAATTATATTAAAATACAAGATTAGTAAAAAAAATAAAATAATTATATTAAAATTATGTAGAATGCCAATAAATAGCATTGGTAAAAAAATTAATTTAAAAAAGAATATTAGCGTTGAGTTATTAAGATGTGTTACACATAGTGTAACAGGAAAGTGTAACAGGGGATCCTGAGCCAACTTCAATTGCCAATTAAATCTTCAACGCAAACACAACTCTCTTTGTTTTTTTTTTTTTTTTTTTCAACCATATCTTCATCACCTTCCTTGCGCACACATTTGCCACACGCCTCGAACAAACAGAGCACTGAAGCTTCAAAGCCTCCCCTTCGTCCAATAATAGCCGATCAAATCCAGAACATGAAGCACTATTGTTCATATTCATGCCTGGCCCACGAACAAAAACCAACAATCAAGTTCTAAAGTCCCTTCTTCTTCTAAAGTCCGCAAACCCCACGACCAGTCCACTTAATCAATTTTAATTGAATCAAATCGCTCAGCATAAACAAAGCAACCCAGATCCTTTCTTTTCCTTCTTTTTTTTTTTTTTTTTTTTTGTAGCACTAGAATCACCAAGGCTTGTAATTTTTCTGAATTTCTTCTCCTTTTGATTCTAGCTCTGATACTATGCGTAGGATATGAAAATATCCTTATTACCCAAATAGAGTAACGCGCAGCGGAATATTCAAAACGAACAACGAAACACACACAACAATTTAACGTGGTTCGATATTTAGATTTACATCCACAAAATCCACTCAATCAATCAAAGGCGGGGCAAGCCGAAAGTCTTTGCCTACACACCTATTACATCAATAACTCAACATCCCCCATAACAACACATCACAATATAGCCAAAAAGGCTCCCTCTCACAACCCCGAAGACAGAGAACCAAAAGGCTCTGACCTTAACCTTTCGAACTCTCAGCTCAACTGAAAACAATACCCCATAGGTCCTTTATATAGACCTATAGTTACCCGAATCCTTCTCAAAACTAGTTTCCCATAACAAACTAAATCTAAATTGGAAACAAACTAAACAAGCAATTATTAAATCTTACCAAAACTAGAATTTCCTAATTAAGCTTGATTTAATTTTTCCAACAGTGTGGAGTTTCCTTGATTAATTTAAACATTAAAATTAGATATGCAGCAATGTATTTGATTTTATAGTAAACTATAGTACAAGTGAATCAATAAAATCTTAGCAATGAATGTCCTCGTTGCTAATTAATTGACCATGGATGATCACGGTGAAAATGCTTTTCTAAAATCATTCATAAAATCATTAATGTTTTTTTTATCTCCTCTATTCGGACTCAAACAAACATATTGTTCCTTTAATTTACAGTGGATCTCTACCACTAATCTAGTTACCAAATATGAGACTTAGCTTAGTGGTTATCTGCATTTATAACGATTTAAATATTAAGGATAAACTCTCGTCTCTTGCTCGTTTTAAATAACTTTTGGATAAATAAGACAATGCATCGATATCCAAAACAATAATGATAATAGATAAATAAGACAATGGATTGTTTTTAAGGAGATTTTATTGTCAATTTTTCAAGTTTATTCATGGACTTTTCTGGCAGATTATCTCCTTGGGATATTCATGGTCAAGACTCAAGTTTCTTGTTCCTTGAGATATGTAGTAACTTTAGCATTGACTATTTGGGATTTCAGCTAATTTTAGTATTGCTTGAAATTGACAAGGTCGTCAAAATGACCATGTCGTAGTTGATTTGTTCATAAAAGCAATTAGTAATTAAAAGTCTAAAGGTAATGAACAATCAATACATATTTAGTAATCCTGACTTAATTAGGACTCAGTCCTGGTTTAGGTTGGTTTAGGGTTTCAGTGTTCTTTAGCTTTGGGTCTCAACCCCACTTTCAACCCAAGTTTGAGTCCAAAAAAAAACCCTAAACCTCAACTTCTTAGAACAACCCCCACTTAGCGATTTGGCTTGAGGTTCGGGTTTGGGTCGGGCCTTGGGTTAGGGATTCGTTCCTTGTGTCAGTGTTCGGGTTCGGTTTGGGTCTCGTTTCGGGATTTGGGCCTCAGGTCGGGGGTTGGGCCTCAGTTTGGGGTTTGGGCCTTAGGTCGGGATTCGTGCCTCGAGTCGGGGTTTAGGCCTCGTTTCAGTATTCAGGCCTCGGTTTGTGGTTCGGGCCTCGGGTCAGGGTTCGGCCCTCTAGTCGGGGTTTAGGACTAGTTTCGGGATTCGGCCTCTGGTTGGGGTTTGGGCCTCGGTTTGGGGTTCGGGCCTCGTTTCGGGGTTCGGGTCTTGGGTCGGGATTCGGGCCTCGGGTCAAGTTTTGGGCCTCATTTTGGGGTTCGGGTCAGGGTTTGGGGTTCTGGTCTAGATTTAGGTCTTGGGTCAGGATTCGGGCCTTGTTTCGGGATTCGGGCATCTAGTCAGGGTTCGGGCCTCGGTTTGGGGTTCGGGTATGGGGTCGACCTGGGTTTTACGTGTCGGTTGACATCAGCGTGAGAGCATTCTGAGCTACTTTGCCGCCGGTGACAAAATGGATGAAGGGATTCTCCGAGATTGGCCACGGGTTTGAAACCCATGTTCTTTACCTCAGTTTCAGTTCTGGTTTCAGAACCTTGTTTCTTAAAAATGGGTTCAGTTCTGGTTTCAGAATCTTGTTTCTTAAAAATGGGTTGAAACCCATTTGGTCTGAATTTTAGTTTCAAACCAGAACTCAATTTTGGGTAAAGAACAGGCCATCTGTCTGTATAACAGCCTAAGTTAATAACACTGAACGGAACAACTTGTATTCGACGCGTGTGTTGAAAGTTGATTAGTACTCATATCAATTTTAGGTTTTAAAATATTGCGGTTGTTCTATAAAATACCTTCATTAATTTTAGTCTATTGTGTATCACGTATATTTGATATATATAATTTGCATGGTTAATTTCCCCATTACCAACACACCAATCCTCCCTTGAATGCAGGTGAGACATCGGTATGTATAGTTCTGACAACTTACGCGTTGAAATGGCAGAAATTGTCACGAATAATAATCAAATACCCAATAACTAAATTTGTTTGATCTACATAGATCACAATCATTTGGAAACACGAGTTCATTTTAATCGGGAGTGAAAATAAGAAATTGTAGTTGCGTGCGTAGAATGTGTATAGATGCTACTGTTTCTTTTTCTTTGTAATTAACTAGTCTTGTTTGACAAGTATGTTACTTTTGTGATTTTATTTTGATGAGACTGAGTCCCATGCAGAATTCGTGTTTGCGTATTTAGAGGGTTTTGACCGAATTGATCGGTGTAAGAAAGAATTGTGGAATTTTGAATATTTGTGGGCCTGAGTTGATGGGAAACGGGCACAGGGACAAAACTCATCGTTGTGTCATGTCCTACGACTGGTTTCGGGCAAACTTCATCGTTTGTGTCCTCAAAAACCTAGTTTTGCCATTTTTGGTAACTTTTATTTTAGTTGTATCTTTTGATTGGAATGTTTGATTTAGTTGTTGTTTTTCTATTATTTTTGTTTTCTTTAGTAAATTGATTATATGTTTGGTTTCGGAGACATTTCTTTTTTGGAAAAGTTTTTATTTATGCTTTAGTTCAATTCCGGCCGCCTTTTATCTATAAAAAGGGCATGCCATCTTTTGTAATCTTTAGCTTTTTGCTGAGTGAAATTCAAATTTGATATTTTACTTCATTTTCAGCAATTCTAGTGTAAATTCAACCAATGTTGGATATCTGATTGACTGGCAATTGTGTGTCAATTTTCTAAAACCTTTCTAGTTTATGTGAAATATGTCTCATAACAAGTTTATGCTACGTCAACTTTTGAAAGTGAAAAATGAAGTACGTAATTGACTATTGGAATTCAAATAAATTTTTTTGTGGAAATTATTTTTCCCTCAAGAAGAAAAAGAAAAAGGACAGAAAACACTTTTTAAATATCATCCCATTAATTATGATCTTATCCACAGTGGAGCAAGTCCTCATTCATAAATTACTCGTGGAATTTGACGTAATTTCAATGCTGCTTCGTGCTTCCATATTTACAACAAGGGCCGTAACGTAATTTTAACAACGAATTTTTAAAGGACTTATAAGTTGTATTATTTTGTTTTGTAAGCTCTGATGAAAATGAATACTCATAGTACAAAATTTAATGCATGTAACTGGTCAAAACCCTTCATAGAACTGGTTAAAAAACAAAAATTTCTGACACACACACACATATATATATATATATATATTTCGTGTAAGTCTTTAATATATCGCATATCACTTTTAGCATTTGATTTATTGAATTTAGTTATGAATGATAAAACAAAATCAGTATAATAATAGATGGTATATCAGTTTGACAGGAAACTCCCTTTCATTCTAATATATAGTACATGACTACACGTCGACATTGCGAGATCTAATCTCCAGCTTACATCGTGTTGTAATGAAATATGATGTTTATTCAAGAGAAAAATTAATCTATTTCTTCGAAAGAATTAAAAAAAACTTGTCAAAATATTTCAACATTAATCATCTACCATAAAGTACCCTTTGTTCCCCTCCCCCCTTTTCCTAATTTTTATTTTTGTTATGTACATATATACGTAATTATTTATTTGCTCTGTTCTAAACTTGGATCTTCATTTCCACAAAGCAAGCATATCTCCATCTATCTTGCACCTCTAGCATCTACGATGTGGACCTTGAGGGGGGTCAGGTACAGGGACACTGCACATCCATCATGAGATTCATGATTTATGCCTTATCAAAATAGTCTTATTTCTAATATTAAAAAATGTATCAACAACACGAGTTTTAATAGAATAAATAGAATAGTACGTACATGGTGGAATGGAGGAGAGTCCGAGATAAGAGCTTTCGAGCCATGGAGGACTTCAACGAACTGAAGAGGATGATGATCATCCACAACAATACTACATACGAAACTCTTAATGCAAATGTCCGAGCCATTTTCTTTGTTTTCCAACCGCGTGACCTTTGACAATGAAAAACTATTATAGTACGTAAAGTATATATTTATAGAAGCTCAAAAGCTGCTGACTTGAATTAGCCCCACCTAGTTCTTGAATTTATTTATTTATTTTTTAAGATTAACTGCAAAGACAAGTATACCTTCTCCTACGCGGTTCAGAAAGAGTCAAGCTTTTGCCCTTGCCTAAGCCTTATTATTCAAACTCTAACTTAAAAATTATTCCATTGGTCTCGTTAAAAAAGTTGGTCTTGAAAAAATGTACTCTCTATTTTATTTAAAGAGTCTATTTTTGTATTACAATTTGAATGGGACTCGTTCAGGATGACATGAGGGAGTACAATTTATTGTAGATATGAAGGTATAATACTTAAAATAAGTAATTTAATATTATTTTTTAAAAATTTATATCCTTACTTTCTAAATAAGAGTTAATGGTAAACTACACAATATTATATTAAAAAGGATACATTATGTAAACAAATTCAAATTAGACTCTTTTAGTAGGACAACAAGGAAAAAATTAAATTGAATTCTATATATGAGAGTGTGATATAAATAAAAAATAATAATTCTTGATCTGTCTTGTTAAAATATTCTGGTTTGTGAGTCATAATATATAATTCAAGATGATTCTTTATATGAGACAAAGTAATTTATAAATTACTTGTTTTAAATATTATGACCAAAAAGTCATTAATAAAAAAAAGAAGTATACTTTTGTATAAGAGTGAACAATCAAAAATATATTTATACTTTTGGATTGTATTCGGTTTTGTCACCAAACTTTTTTTCTTTTTAGCCACAAATATCCTTAAACTAATTAAAATAGGTCAAAAATGTGCTGCTTCTCATGAGAGTTTTTTAGGGGTATTTTTTTACCAAACAATAAATTAAAAGTACTGTTCATGCGCTCCAGTTCTCTCATTACTAATTCCTTTCTATGATATTCCTCTTAACCATTGTGGTGCTGGACTGTATTTTCCTTCTAGTCAGATTTATTATGGGATTCATAGTTTTGGGTGTGAAATATCTAATCTTTGTGACCACAAACGAACCTGTGACTAAAACCCAAAACGGAAAGGAAAATTTTTAATTTACCACTCGTGGGTTACGAGATAAAGCGGAAAAATCGTGATTTGTTTGTTAAATCGAGCTGGGTTTCCTTCAAATTTTAGCTTTTTTTCCGATCTGGAACGTGGGTCGTCAAGAACTATGCCTGATTTTTAGTCTGTTTTGCCTTGATTCATTGATTATAGAGGATACACTCCATTCTGCAGCAAAGAATGCAGACATGAGAAAACAGAGACGGACGAAGCAAAAGAGAAGAGTTGAATCTTTCCGCCTCAATAAGAGCTCTGAGGAAAAAGGACCGAAGAACTTTGTATTTGGTTATGTTCATCTTCACTTTTGGCCGTCCAGATATAAAAGAATTAGGTGGAAACCAGAAGGGGGAGAATGGGCAGCGGGGGTGTGATTTGCTTTCTTGCTGTTATTTTTATTTATTAATTTATTTTTTGGGTTGTGTATAATTTGGTGACAGTGGTGGTAGAGGAGAGGTGGAGGAGGGAGGATGGGAGACGGATGGTGCCGGAGAAAGAGGAGGAATTTAGGAAACATGATGAACAGTAAATTTGAAAGGAAATAAAAAAAAACAAAAGATAAATAGTGGACGGACAAAAATGGCCATTGAAAAAGTCACGTGAGAGCCACATGAAAGTCATTCCGTTAGTGTTAACAGATGTTAACTGCGCAAGCATATTTTTAACCCGTTTAAATTAGTATAAATACATTCATTACTATAAACAAAATATAAGTATTAAAGCGCACACAAACAAAAAATAAAAGTATATTTTTGATCGCTCACTTTTTTAATAAATAAAATTATTTTATTAAGATGAAGGAAACATAAAAATTGAGGTGGGACTTGTGAATTGTGATATAATGATATAAAGTAGCTTTGAAAAACAGTGTAGGTTAATGAAGGCCATTATAATAGCTGAATATAGATAATGTGACTTGAGTCTTGCTGTAGAATATTAGAACAAGGGTAGCGGTTGCGATTGACTAATTCCTGGCAAGGCAACCTTATTATATATACCTTTTGCCAAAAAAGACACAACCATAAAATACATTTTAAAATTTTTTGAGAGCTCTAACATATGAATAAATTATTTTTAACATTTGAATAATTATAAAAATAAATTTAATAGTTAAATATACACCGCTAATAAATAGAGAAAGGGGGTTGGAAGGGATCATGGACCACCCCACACCCTCCGCCCTTGTTTGCAAGTATTTCTGAGATCTTAACTTGAAATAATTGAAGTATTTCTTGACTAATTGAGTAAATTAAGAGCTTAATTTTGATAGATAATTAGTTTAGGTCTTCAACAGTTTTAGTCTCCAATGTTTCTAACCTGGCAAAAGTATATTAATGACCAATCGTTTTTGTTTCCAATGTACTTGCCAAGCTCAAGATTTGGCGGCAATTTAAATTTGCAACAGTTTAGAACGGTCGATGTGAGAACTTATAGTTATTCATTGGCATTCTACGTAATTTTAATAAAATATTTTATTTTGGCTCAGGATCCTCTGTTATACTTTTCTGTTACATTTTTTGTTACACACTTAATAACTCAATGTAAATATTATTTTTTATTTTAATCTTTTCACCGATGATATTAATTAGCATTATAATATATTCTTGAACTAAGGGTTCACCCATTTTGGTGTAGGGTATATTTATTTTAATTTATTGAGATTAAAAAATAAAAAAAATACTATAAAATTATATTAAAAGACAAGATTAGTGTAAAAATTAAAAACAATTATATTAAAATTCCGTAGAATGCCAGTGAATAGCATTGGTAAAAAATTAATTTAAAAAATAATATTTACGATAAGTTATTAAGATGTGTAACAGGGAGTGTAACAGGAAAATGTAACAGAGGATCTTGAGCATTTTATTTTTTTACATTAATCATGTATTTTAATATAATGTTATAGTATTTTTTTATTTTTTTAATTTCAATAAATTAAAATAAATATACCCTAAACCAAAATGGGTGAACTCTTAGTCCAAAAATTTATTATGATGCTAATTAATATCATTGATGAAAAAATTAATTTAAAAAATAAGATTAACATTGAGTTATTAAGATGTGTAACATGAAAGTGTAACAGGGGATCCGAGCCAGAATGGTTGGACGTAAGTTGATAATTCAAATAAGATCAAAATTTAGTTCGCAATGTTGAATTAGTCCATGTTGGAAGCTTGACATAATTCATTAGTGATTGAGAGTTTTTTGGTTTATATTTCAACACGGAAAGAAATGTCTCACACATTTTTGTTAAATCACTAAGAAAATTTGTGATTATAATTATATGATTGCAATACATATTTTTTTTTCAAAAGCACAACATATAATCAAATTTCTTTTATTATTTTTGTTTCAAAATAAAGGCAATCGATCATCTTAAACTTGTGCTTCCGACCACCATGAAGCCGCTTTACAGGTGCTTCCTATGGAGCCGGCTACCGTTGTTGAACTTTTCCTCTTTTGCTATGGACGATAACTGTGAAACTCTCATTTATAGATGAATAGTTAGACAAATGAGCTAATGATAAAACATTTTTTAGTGGTTGAAAAATTACATAAAATTGGATACAAATTTTCATTAGTTTTTCTTCGAAGAGTTTTTCGTAAAACTTAATGAAGGAAAATTGGTTAAAAATTTGAAATTCCGATGTTGTTCTGTAACCTAGTTTTTGAGGTAGACACGTGCAAAGGCCTTCAAGGCACACACACGCATAACCATATTCGCACTAGTTGCAATCTATTTCTTCGCAACAAACCCATTTCTCGGACACATTTTCAGCTGCTATCACTTTCGAAAATTTCCAATCTGTGTATTAAATACGAAAGGTTTAAAGAGTGAGTCCAAATTAATGGAAAAATAAATAACATAAGGAGGTTAATCGAATTAAAACCAAAAAAAAAAAAAAAATTTATCGTCACGTATGTACCATGGGCAACAAAATAAGGTGACCAACAAAACTATCCTCGAGTACAACTTCATTCCTGATTAGTGTGGAGTTTCCTTGATTAATTTAAACGTTAAAATTAGATCTGCAGCAATGTTGTGTATTTATTTGATTTTATAGTAAACTATAGTACAAGTGAATCAATAAATTCAATCCAAAAAATCTTAGCAATGAATGTCCTCGTTGCTAATTAATTGACCATGGATGATCACGTTGAAAATGCTTTTCTAAAATCATTCATAAAATCATTAATGTAATAAAGGTAATGTGTTAGGAGCGCATCCAGTGTTTTTACTATTGTTCCTTTACAGTGGATCTCTACCACTAATCTAGTTACCAAATATGAGATTTAGCTTAGTGGTTATCTTGCACGTTTTAAATAACTTTTGGATAAATAAGACAATGGATCGATATCCAAAACAATAATCATAATAGATAAATAAGACAATGGATTGTTTCAAAAAAAAGGAGATTTTATTGTCGTTTTTTCAAGTTTATTCATGGACTTTTCTGGCAGATTATCTCCTTGGGCGGATGTCTATGAAGGAGAATGGTCCCGGCCGGCAGATTGTCTCCATTGCTCCTCTGTCTTCCCAGGCTGATTTTTCGGTGACCATGCTTCTTGGTCACCATATAGCCCAAGGATCACATGTTGGATTCCGACCGCCACTGATACTCTTATCCACGGACATTCATCTTGCATTTCGTACAGCGTCTGGAAAGCCTTTTGTTGGTGACTTAGTGCAATAACGAAAGCCATCCCAGGATAATTTTGTCTCATCAAATAATATATTGATTTCTTTTTTTTTAGGAAAGAATTCATTACATTCTCTCCTGATCAAAAAATTTCCTAGTATGTAGTTCAAGAATCACCATAAAATATGAGTTGAAATTAAAAATCGTACGTGATCTCTCTTCATTCGCATTACCTACAAAAAGAAATTTGTTCACAGGATGCAGACACACCATAAATGCAAAGTTTTGTCCATATATTAATTGAAGATATAAGACACAATGTTTAGCTGATAGACATCAAATCTACACATAATTAAGCCATTTTCTATCACAGCATCAGAGGCGCCATTTTCAGATGGAGCTATGACAAGCCATTTTCAAGGGGATTGGAGGGTCTGAAAAGGAGTCATCCACGATGCTCTCAAAAACAAACTTATTAGCTGCCTCAATGTAGTGCATCACATCCTAGCTTATGGCTTCCCAAGGTTTTTGCATGATCTTCCAATCAAAACTTTCTTCCCCTCCGCGTCATGTTTGTCGCTCCACAACGCAAATGTGTGTAAAAGTTGTATCTTCCTCCTCCGTATCTGTAGCAGGTACTTAAAGGATACTCAAATCCTACAACAAATTAAATTAATTTTAACTCGAAATCAATAATTTCATCAAAATGTTGCAGTGATAGGATATCGTAAGCAACATAGTCATTTGCATGTCTACTGAGATTGAATTTGATGGAGTAGATGTCAACGTAGGTCAATGCGGCTTTTGGTATTCACTCCAAAGCTGAACCACCATTTCTTTCAATTTCCGGTTGAATTATCAGGCAACTTCTGTAAATTCAGTAACCGTCAAAGATAAAGAGAGAATTGGAGAAACTTTTTAGAGCAAGAAAGTTTATATTTCTATTCTTTGTTAATTAATGGAAACGTAGAGAGTGTCTTATATATATACAAAATCAGAAATCTAACTTAATCTTCCACTAATCTATACCACCTGTACAAGTTACATAACTAACTATAATTGCCATAAGCTAAGCTAACTGTGCAAGCTATAAACTAATTCTACACCAACCCCTCTCTCAAGAAGTGGCTTGGGAAA
>VMRK01000279.1:0-30853 GCA_016801395.1 Leptodermis oblonga
TTGTAGAATTTCTTTCATATTGTCACGCTAAAGAAGCTTGATATTGCTTTTCATGATTACACTTGGTTTTTCAAGTTAACAGAAATAGTTCAATAATATTCATTCGCTTGCCTAGTATCTCAGGACGGGTGTAAATGTCATATGTTCATATCTGAGGATACATGTAAGAGACGTAAGCTTGTGGCCAAGGGAAATGTTTGTAAGCAGAGAAAGCACCACGGCCGTGAGGTAAGGAAATGTTGCGTGAAGGTTATAATTAAAATTTTATATGATGACTTTGCCCCGCTACCATTTCCTGAGGAAGAGGCTTCAATTGTGGGAATGTGCCAATCCTTTTTCATGGAATGACCTATACATTTGATTGAGCTTATTCCCGATCCAGTAAAACAGGTATATTCTTACATTTATTTGTGAAATACTTCATACCGTTCTGTATATTTAATGTTATTTCAAATGATGTTAGGTGGATAAATGTTTAAAAAAGAAAAAAGGTCGTTTGAATTCTATGGATGAGATAAAATCACCACTCCAAATGAAATGGCATCCTCTTCGACATCTGATCCACTGCACTAGTTAGAACTTCGAATAGAGAAAGATTTAAACTTCACTTGCTTCTTGTTTCAATTGACAAGAGATATCATAGGTGTGGATCATCCTATTGCGATGGATCGAATGGATGTCGGTGAATTATTGTCAAGAGAAAACATGGTCACAAACTGTTGCATGCAATTGTTCACCAAGTGAGTTTTCACTTAATTTTATAACCTATTTCAGATTATTGTTATATATAGTATGCATTCCATGTGCCTAGACTAACCAATGATGCATGATAATGTAAATTTTCTAGAGCTTTACATGATTTGGTTGAAATGAATGACCGGAAGGGGATAGGGTTTCTCTCAGCTGATCATGTCACGGAAGTAGGAAACACATATGAAGATAGGGTACAATACATTGCACGAAACTTGAAGGATCGGAATAAAGAAATTTATCTGCTACCGTATCTTCAGAGGTAAACACTGTAAGCATTTCTCTAATTTTTAAGAAACACTGATTTAAAGATCTGAGGTCATTGAATTTTTGGTTTGCAGTGGACATTGGATGCTTATAGCCATTAGACCGATTGAAAAGGTTGTGTACTGGTTTGATTCATTACAAAACCCACAAAAAGAGGAGACAATAATACTTATAGACGAGTGAGTTATATTAATTAATGGTAGATTGCATATATAATTTCTAATGCCAATCATATATACCTATGTTGCTAATTATTTTCATTCCGCTTTCATTTTTTATAGGGTGATGTTTAATTATCAAGCTTTCCTAGGATTGCCGAGAAATGTGCATATGCAACCTGAATGGATAGTAGTTAAGGTAAAATTGATTCTTATTGAATTTTTTATTCAACGTTGTGTTGTATACAATTGTATGATCTTCTAACTCGTATAGTAATATTCATTAGCATAAAAAGCAAAAGTCTAACTGGGAGTGTGGCTACTATGTCATGCATTACATGTACCAAATCGCAATGAAATCCGACACATTGGCACTCGAAAAGGTATTTGATTTCTCATAACTTATTTGATTGTATTTCATTTTGCTACTCAATTACGTTTGAATTTATACTCTGTTGCAGTACTTCAAGATCGACCGCACTCCATTAAGCAATGTGGATATAGATGCTATTAGAAAAATATGCGCTAGTTATATTGTGGAACATTAACCGTAGTTGATGGATAGTAATGAAACTTGTTGATATTATAGTTGTACAAATTTTTTTGGCTATGCCCCTGTAATATAATAGCGATTTCAACTTGTATCTTGGTGATATTTTTTATTAATTTTAAACTTTTAGCAACAGGTTTGCTTTAAACCAGAGAAATTTCTCACTTTCTATCGCGGTTTGGGTTTGAATATCAGACTTTCTACGGCGGTTTAGTTATAAACCGCCATAGAGAGTGGTAACTTTCTAAGGCGGTAGGGAAGAAACCGTCTTAGAAACTTACCACTTTCTACGGCGGTTTTTTCCCTACCGCCGTAGAAAGTCACCACTTTCTACGGCAGTTTTTTCCCTACCGCCTTAGAAAGTTACCACTTTCTACGGCGGTGGGGAAAAAACCGCCGTAGAAAGTCACCACTTTTTACGGCGGTTTGGAAAGTCCGTAAACTTTCTACGGCTGCCAGATAGATGGCGGTTCAAAAAGGCCGAAAACCGTCGTTAAAAGCCCTTAAAAACCGCTATTAAAAGTCATTTTTGTAGTAGTGCATGGTTCCTATAGAGGCAAAAATTCCTAACTTTGTGTTCCTCATTACATCAATTACAATACCTTAGCCTCAAGCTTCTTCCGAAGCAATAGCTGCAGAAAACGTTCCATGTTTTGCTATGTTTCTAATTCTAAATTTGCACCTGGGTAACAATTCTAGCTAACAACGATGGTTCCAAGCCCAATATATTCTATTTCCTTTCTGCTGCAACGGCTCTGCACAAAAGGAAGTTCTTTGGTAACTTATTCTGGCTCAAAACAGAACCAAAGAAAACGAAGGATTACCATACGTTAATATGCAATTCTTTTAGTTGTATCTGGTGAACGAACTCAAGTGCCACCAAACATTGTCCGAAGGTGAAATCAAAGCATTAGATCGAATTGACGGCAACTCTAAACTTCCATAAATATTTCTTCGGAAACAATCTCCATAGAAGCGACTGATGTCGCCATCCGCGCTGCTAAATTCAATCGGCGGTCGTCATCATTTCATTGAGCATGCAATTGACACGAAGGGGAGCTTTCCTATTTCCAGCACTCACATGTTTTAAGTAATTGTATTTTATTAATGTTACTGAGACAAGGATAAAAAAGTCTTTTTTTAATTATGAATTTATTAAAAACATTTTAGCCCTTAATAATAAATAGAAAAAAGTTACTCCCATAAAAATAATTATGATTTTTCCAACGCCCTGAATAGAAATTTTCCCTAAAGGTTTCTATATTGTTTCGCAGGATACATAGTCTGGTACTGTGTGTAGTGCCAAGTCAGGGATGGGGTTTGGTACGCAAACATTATTCAACTCAACGTTCAAAATTTCATTGAAATTCAGAGGCTCCCAATACTCATGTTTGATGTATGGCTGTCTTGGAAGAATCAGCAGCCTCCTCGAGATCGACTAAGGCTTCCATGATAAGACTTTCCAGGTTTTTGATGAGCTTTTGGAGATGCCGCCAATCGACTTGCTAGAACCATCGTCATCGATTCATGACTTTAGGGTTTTCATCCCCTAATTGCTTAGTTTCATCTTGATTGGAATATTAAGGTTCCTCACCTGTCTTTCAGATCCATGTTTGAACACCGGAGAAAAAATACCCTGGAATTCTGGATCATTGAGAATTAGGACCCATTTTTCGGTGCCATGGTTACTGACTCCAGCTCGGAGTGCTGCTTCCTCTTAGCAGTCCAGTTGGCCCCATGGAAATGGAATGAAACTTTCTGCACAAACATGTATAATTACCCTACAAAAAATGTAGCAGAACACAAGCAATGACGTTTCGTTAATAAAAAAGTGTTAATCCTTTCATATGAATAGATTGAATGTTGTTCCAACTCGCAAAAGTGACCTGCAAAACCATAAAACAAACAAAGAAAATAAAACAAGATAATTCATTAGCGAAGATAATGTGGAAAGGCTGAGGCGCGTAGTCGCTATCTTTGGTGATTTAAGGCCTTCTGCAAAGAATTATATTTGGTGCAACAGAATTGTTGAAACTTGTTACTCCCGAGATACAACAGCCCAGCACACTTGCTGTGTTTTCCTAACAATAAGCACAATCACTATGAAACTAAACCAACTTTTCTAACACCTTTTTCTTTCTTGCCAAAGCTATATTTTAAGGGGTTGTAAAGAAGGTAAAAATAGTTTATATAATATATTGCCCACAAATCTTTGCTCATTCGACATATATATATACACTTAGGAAAGCTAATAATTTTTTCAATCTCAGAGTAATAAAACGGAGGCAATAATGATAATATGAAAAGGTTGAACGGAAGACGTAATCCGATGCCACTTTCAATGCATACTAGAGAATGAATCAGTCTAAGAAAACGTACGACTTTTTTGAATGCATTAAAATCAATATTTATCTTCAAAATTATGATTATCAAATGCCACAATATTTATTTATAAAATTAATTTCTCAATTCATTTTTTTAACATATCAAACTTGTAACTTAATTTTTAACACAAAATTAAAGCTACAATTTGGTCAATAAAAATGAATTTTAGGGAAATGTTCCAACAATCCCCCACTCATTTTAATAAAATATAACTTTCTTTTATGGCGAGAAAATAACCATAGTGCTTCACATAGGTGGCAATGCCTTGAACCTATAGGGGCATACTATTTGCAGGAACAAATTTACTATTCACAGGAACATTTTTCTGTGAATAGTCTATTTTGCCCTTTACCTAAAAAAAAAGCCATTTACACTTATTCATTTTTTACTCACACGTGTATCGAAATATGGTCAGTAGTCATGATTTCCTGTGAATAGTCTATTTTGCCCTTTACCTAAAAAAAAAATCCATTTACACTTATTCATTTTTCACTCACACGTGTATCTAAATATGGTCAGTAGTCATGAGGACAATCTATATTACACGGTAAGTAAATAATATATACATTTTTTTACGTAAAGTTTGTTTGTTAAAAAAAAAAAAAAAAAACCTTGTTTGACCCGAGATTTTGCCAAAAAAGACCCCAAAATAGACGAGATTATGCCAGAAATCTCGCCATTGCCAAAAAAAATTCTAAAATCCCACCCACAGGGGGAGGGATTTTGGAAGAAAATCACGCTCCCTGTGGGCGCGATTTGTCTTCTTCAAAATCCCGCCCAAGATTCCCGCCGGGGATGGGCGGGATTTTAAGAAATCCAGCCTATCCCGAGCGGGATTTTTATTGCTTGAATATGATTTTTTTTTTTTTAGCCCAGGCGGAATTTTTATTGCTTGAATATGATTTTTTTAAAAAAATATTTATAACTAAGGGCCATTATAGACTTTTCACAGGAAAATGTTCATGTAAATAGTAATTTTGTTCCAGCAAATAACAATTCCGAACATATATTTAGTGTTAGGACAATTTCTTATACCAGAGTCATAGTGAACTTCAGTCTTGAACTATGACTACTATAGAGATACAAAAGATTGTACCACATACACTATTGTTTAGGTGTACTCTATGAGTTGTTCAAATTGACATATTTCGGCTTTGTGTTTATCCCAGTTTTCCATGAGTGTATAAGAGACTAAGTCCCTAGTCCCTTCAGGGCGGCCCCACCCTCACACACATGTAGGTGAAATTCATCAAGGGTGCTCCTGTAATTCTAACATCCCACTCATAAGAGATATAGATTTCATTAAGGGCATTTTATGCCACAACCCTCAATTTATCATTATAGGATGTATGCACACGTACCACAGGGATGGAAATTTTGAATGAATTAGTGCATACTGTAACAATCACCATGTAATTCGTTTTTCCCTTCGAACCTAACTCTTGGGATCTCCAATCATTAGGTTGGGTATCCTTATACGTGATTTTTGTATTTTTAAATTGGATTTCGGTCTCATCCCCCTCAAGGTACATTCATGTCATTGCACCATATCTGGATTTGTTACGCATTCTCATATCGGCAAAGACGTGAAATTTGGCATTTAACATTTAAGACAATGCCATACACAATTAATTGCTCAAGCTTTGCATAAGCAAAAACATTTCACCAATAATCACTTAAGTCGCGATTGGCGAAAATATCTAATAAAATTTAAATCATCGACTCAAGATATATAAAAATTTAGGGTAAATACACAATTACCCCCCTGTGGTTTCAGAAACTTATGCATCACCCCCTCATGGTTTAAAAAGCTACCATGCACCCCCCTTAACTTTCGTGAACTATGTAAAGTGGACAAAAATGACCAAAATACCCCCGTATCTAAACTGTAATTCACAACCAGAATAAGGGCATTTTGGGGGTATTTTGGTCATTTTTGTCCACTTTACATAGTTCACGAAAGTTAAGGAGGATGCATGGTAGCTTTTAAAACCATAAGAGGGTGATGCATAAGTTTCCGAAACCACAGGGGTAATTGTGTATTTACCCAAAAATTTATATAGCTCTACATATTTGATCTACATACCAACACTAATTGGTATTTGACTAGTCAGTAGTCTGACTATTAGGAATCATCATAAAGATGACCAGTAGTCTCTACTACTAGGAGCTACTAATTTATTATTCTTGCATTTCTCAATTTTGTTCAATGGTCAGTAGTTTTTTACTACTAGGAACCATTTAGTCAGTCTCAAAAAATTTCATACTGCAAGAAAATTTTCTCAACACAACCAGGTGCATTTAAAAAAATATTTTCTCATCAAATATTTATTATTCAAACACTTGAAATATTAAGTGAATTAAATATATAATAATCACCAAAATAATTCTCAAATAATTATTGTAATTTACTCACAAATTTCTCAAATAGTTATTGCAAATTATAAATTCACATTATTCACAAATTTCTCAAAAATTTGATCATGAATAAAACAATTTGCAAAAAGTAACCCCCACTATTTTCACTCTACTATGATATATTAATACATAGTAAATTTTTCTCAAGTAAAACATAGTATATAATACTCAAAATATAGTCAATCAATATCCCAAAATTCTCATATTGATCAAATAAAAAAAATTATTATATTTATTTTCACTTTCTCATAAAGTGACAACTTTAAATCACATAAAATATGAATATGTAGCAAGCTCTTGGCATAATTCAACATCATAATAATTTCATGAAATCTCAAATAATTTCATATATTATAATTCTATGGAAAATATAATATTTTCACAAGAAAAATAAAATTATTAATATGTGTTAAATGTACCCACACTGTTTCTTATTTTTCATCACAATTAAAATTATAAATTTATATAATTTTCCATAGTGATAAATACGGTACATAATATAAATACATATATAATTTAATTTTTCACCACTAATTACAAATTCCAGACCTTGCATGTGTAGAATATAAAATTATATTTGTAAAGGATCAATTTTGCAAAAACATGAATAATAGCATAATTGCATTTACTCACACCATCATGATTGCAATAGTAAAAAATGCTAACTCATGCTTCTCTACAAATAAATTATATATTAAATTAATAATACATATTGTAGCCAAAGCAACGCATTTAAAGATTCATCATATACTCATAATGCTTTAAATTTAAAGTCATAGTTTTCACATATGCTTCACAAATTATATTAACTATACAAATTATATGCATATATGTTGTCACTAATCTCTTGTATTGTTCTTTGATTGATTCAAAAGAAGTAACACATAATTTCATATCAGAAACTTCAATTAGATTGTAAAATATTGTAAGAACAATCAAATTCATTGGATTAAGAAAGATGATTGCAATGTCTCATGACTCATGATATTCTCTATATGCATACCTCATAAACGCATAAGAGATTTTCAATGTCAACAAAACATTCTCATGCATAAACATCTTACTCATGCTCTCACGATATGTGTTTTGTTTATTAATTAAATACATACCTCAAATCTCTTAGAAACCCACACAAACATGGTTTTTGATTCTACCTAGAAAAGCCTTTGTAGCATGGACTCAAAATGGCTTCTTCAAATCACTTGCGTTGGAAAAGTGTAGCCTCTATAACGAGTTTTGAATCACCTAAAAATTGTTGTTCCAACTCGCACAAGTGACCTGCAAAACCATAAAACAAACAAAGAAAATAAAACAAGATAATTCATTAGCTAAGCTAATGTGGAAGGGCTAAGATGCGTAGTCGCTATCTTTAGGTGATTCAAGCTTTTCTACAAAGAATTATTTTGGTGCAACAGAATTTTCGAAACTTGTCACCCCCGGGATACAACAGCTCAGCACACTCGCTGTGTTTTTCTAACAATCTGCACAATCGCTAGGAAACTAAATCAATTTTTCTAACACCTTTTTCTTTCTTGCCAAAGCTATATTTTAAGGGGTTGTAAAGAACGTAAAAATAGTTTATATAATATATTGCCCACAAATCTTTGCTAATTCGACATATATATACACACACTTAGGAAAGCTAATAATTTTTTCAATCTCAGAGTAATAAAACGGAGGCAATAATGATAATATGAAAAGGCTGAACGGAAGACGTAAACCGATGCCACCTTCAATGCATAATAGTGAATGAATCAGTTTAACGCATGATTTTTTTGAATGCATTAAAATCAATATTTATCCTCAAAATTATGATTATCAAATGCCACAATATTTATTTATAAAATTAATTGCTCAATTCATTTTTGTAACTTATCAAACTTGTAACTTAATTTGTAACACACAAAAGTTAAAGCTACAATTTGATCAATAAAAATGAATTTTATTAAAATGTTCCAATATTGAACTATGCATTCATGCCTCACGCTGCATGCACATCATCATATAAGCAAGCAATAAAGTAGAATATCCAAATATCTTTCTTCGTCATCAAATACCATCTGCTATTGAAGTGCAACTCAGTTCTTTCTTCTTCTTCACTTTTTTCATATTTCAGTAAAGATAGGGAGACAAAGAAAAGATAATGTAGTAAAGCCAAAGAAGCTGCATCATAACATCATAAAATTGTAGAACCAAATGAAAAGATCAATTTTCAATTCATGCTGTCTGCACTCTGTATGCTTGTGCTTGAAAAGGGGACGAAAATCTCATACAAAAAAGTAAGTAAAGATCATTCCAGGTCAAGGGCATCTGGCCAAACTAAGCTCTCATCATATATACCTTCATTACCCATATACATCCGTGCAAAAAAATCATATGAGTAGATCAAAGAAAGACCGCCTCCTAAGACCTAGGGCTTGCCCTGGGGCGGGTCACATGCACGATCGCTCAAGCCTCAAAAAAATTAGGGGCCCCATATATTTTTTTAGTAATTATATATATACATATATATATATTTTTTAAATTCACCTAATTATTAACATATTATACAAAATGTAATAGTTCATTTTAGGGACCAAATATTATAACTCTAATTCATTTTAAACGTCTAATATTATAATATTTACTAACTCAATATACTGATTTTCTAAATAAACACTATAACAATTTTATTACTTCATTTGATGGTCTAAATATTACTTGGTGGATTTTACCACGCTAAGTGCAGTGCCCTTTTATGCCCTGTAAGGTAACTGAGGTAACTAACAAACTTTAATAATTTTTCCTCAAGATGAATTGCCCTGAAGATATCATTGCTCTTTTCTTCTGAGGTAAATAATATTGAACAATTTTGAACTAAAAAGTATTATATTATAAATAATTTTTAATTTAAAAAAGTTCAAAAATATCACTCTTAAAATTTTTTTTGAAAATTGGGGGCCTCTTTTATTGTTTAGTTCCGTGCCCTAAAAATTAGAGGACCGGCACTGCTAAGACTAAGGCATGGCAATCATGAGACTTCAAAACCAACCAGTTTCAATCTTTCAAGGAAACAAGTCTGCTTACATTTGAAGAATATCGGATGGAACTTTGATGCTACGCAAACTTGAACACAGTTGTTTTTTCTCTTTTCTGGACAAAGTGTGACAGGCAGGGGGTAGAAAGGGGGCTTTCTACGGCGGTTGGAAGGCAACCGCCGTAGAAAGTGTGGACTTTCTACGGCGGTTACCTTCCAACCGCCGTAGAAAGTCCACTTTCTACGGCGGTTGCCTTCCAACCGCCGTAGAAAGCCCCCTTTCTACGGCGGTTTGTCCCAACCGCCGTAGAAGTACCTCCTTTCTACGGCGATTTATTTAAAACCGCCGTAGAAAGTCCCGTTCTACGGCGGTTCATTTTTAGACCGCCGTAGAAAGTCTGTATTCTTTTATAACTGCGGTTTTCTATTTTCCGCCGTTAATCCGCAGCCGTTAAAGCTCTATTTTGTAGTAGTGGGCGCATTTCGAACCCACGTCCACCTCTTTTTATTTTTTCGACTCTTAATAGCCTGCATGTATAGAGAGATACAGAAACGATCAAAAATTAATTAAGACTATACATGGATACGACATTGAGTAATACTTGTAACCAGTTGTAAAGAGTATTAATTAATTGCTGCTATGATTGATTTATCTTAACATAATTGAAAATCTTGATTGACTTTATTCGGTTTTGCTTGATTAATTTACTGTAAAAATTGATCAATATTAAATTGCATATTAAATATTAAATATAAAAAAATTTTGGGGTTATTTTACAAAAAAAGAAAACCTTGATATTAATAGGAATAGATGCGGGCGCAGGATTTTCTCTCAATTTTTTTGGACACTTTCTTAAACCGCCGTAGAAAGTGGCTTTCTACAGCGGTTTATGTTAAACCGCCTTAGAAAAATGAGGCAAAAATGGAATTCCCACGCGCGCCTCGGTCTATTCATATTAATCCCTAATTTTTCTTTTTGTAAATTAACCCCAAAATTTTTTAAACTCTAATATTGAATATGCAATTTAATAATGATCAATCGTTGAAAGTAATTAAAATACATTATATTGATCAACTTAATAAATTTAATGTCGTTGAAAGTAATTAAAATACATTATATTGATCAACTTAATAAATTTAATGTATTTACTATAAAAAATCAATATTAAATTGCATATTTACTATTAAATTTAAAAAAAAAATGGGTTAATATACGAAAAAGAAAAACTAGAAATTAACAGGAATAGAGGCGCCCGCGGGAATTTTTGTGAAATTACTGTGCGGAGAAATGATTTCATGTCCGTACATATATATAGCAAATGAAATCCAGTAAGTATTACTTTATTTTTTTATTGGGCCCTTAAGGATTCATTTTTCTTATACTACTTAATGCATTTAGCGAGTTTATTACTTTAGCCCGTTCGCCCAAGTCGAAAACGCACAAAATATTATATAATCAAGCTTATTACTTTATCGAAGATTAAATGTACTTTATCGAAAATTATTAGTTTTGAGGTTTTTCTATAATTATTATGTAGCAGTACGTGAAGAATTTTTGGTGGATTGGTTCACGGAAAAATTTAAAATTTAATTATTTAATGTTTATAATAATAAAAGGCTGGATTTTGTACATAATTAATAAATATAATGTAAATTGGATATTTAATATTATATTTACAAAATTGTGGGGTTAATTTAAAAAAAACAAAAATAGAAATTAATAAGAACAGAGGCGCGCGCGGGAATTGGCACCATTTTTTCCATATTTTCTATGGCAGGTAAAAAAAAAACCGCCGTAGAAAACACCTTTCTACGGTGGTTTAAATTGAAACCGCCGTAGATAGAAAGGTGTTTTCTACGGTGGTTTTTTTTTTACCCGCCATAGAAAATGGGTCGGGTCAGCTTCATAAATTCAAATTAGGAATATGAATTTAGAAGCTTTCCCTGCCTTCCCCTGTTTCCCTCTCCTCTCTCCCGACCCATTTTTGTCATACGCCATCCGCACACGGCCGACCGTCTCCTTCTCTTCCCTGCAGCTGTTCGGCGTTGGTTTCTCGCCCCGCAGCTCTGGCTTTAGCTTCATCGGAACCCGGCGCCCATTTTATCTATTTTCCCCAACAAGAATTTTTGCTATACGGTCCCTTGGTTGTAGGATTCAAAGCCTAAATAAGGTTTAGCCGAATAGTTTCAAGTTCATTTAAGCTTTAGAAATTTTACTTTCTTTTTTTACTTGTGATTGGCCTAGGGTTTTTTGTTAATGTTGCATTCGGGTTTGTTGATAATGATGAATGCTTGGATGTTTTGTTTTGATCAATTGGTGGTTTAATTGGTTTGGTTTTTGAATTTGGGTTTGGTTTTGATAGAATGGTTTTTGAGTTCGTGTTTAGTTTTGATCGATTGGGGTGTTGAATTTGATTTCGCTTGATTAATTTGAGAACCTTGGTGTTTGAATTCGGTTTTACTTGATTAATTTGAGAACCTTGGTATTTGAATTCGGTTTTGCTTGATTTATTTGAGAACCTTAGTGTTTGAATTCGGGATTTGATCGATTTTGTGTTCCTCCTTTAGTGATAATGAGTGAAATGCTTGTTGGTTGAGTTGAAGTTGTGAAATGTAACTTGCCTTTTAAATTTAAACTTTCTTAGGCTCCTTTTTTGTGTCTCCTTTGGTTTAATTTCTTCAATGGCACTTATCTTTTGAAAGTAAAGCTTTCTTTGCCTCATTGTCCGGTATCTTTATTGCAAACGCACAAAGTATCTTTTTTTGCCATTTTTCTTGTTTTAGGCAAGGAGAGTGTAAAATGAGTGAACTTCTCCTTAAACCTTCAACCTTTCTTACTCTATTTTGTGTTCCTCCTTTAGTGATAATAAGTGAATTGATTGTTCTCATGACTTGAAGTTGTGAAATGTCAATTGCTTTTTCAATTTTACCCTTTCTTAGTCCACTTTTTGTGCCTCTTTGGTTTAAAGTGGGTAATGGCACTTGTTTATTGAAAATAAAACTTTCTTTGCCTCTCTTTCCCTTATCTTTTTTAGAAACGTTTCTAGTATCCTTTATGTGTCGCTTTTCTTGAAAAGGGCATTTTTTTAATACTTGGAGTGTGAAATATCACTTCTCCTTAAACCTTTTACCTTTCTTACTCTATTTTGTTTTCCTCCTTTAGTGATAATGAGTGAAATGCTTGTTCTCATGAGTTGAAGTTGTGAAATGTAACTTGCCTTTTAAATTAAAACTTTCTTATGCTCATTTTTTGGGTCTCCTTTGGTTTAATTTCTTCAATGACACTTATCTTTTGATATTAAAGCTTTCTTTGCCTCATTTTCTGGTATCTTCATTGCAAACGTACAAAGTATCTTTTGTGTGTCGCTTTTCTTGTTTTAGGCATGGAGAGTGTAAAATGAGTGAATTTCTCCTTAAACCTTTTACCTTTCTTACTCTATTTTGTTTTCATCCTTTAGTAAAATGAGTGAAATGCTTGTTCTCATGAGTTGAAGTTGTGAAATGTAACTTGCCTTTCAAAATTTAACCTTTCTTAGGCTCCTTTTTTGTGTCTCCTTTGGTTTAATTTCTTCAATGGCACTTATCTTTTGAAATTAAATCTTCCTTTGCATCATTTTCCGGTATCTTTATTGCAAACGTACAAAGTATCTTTTTTGTCGCTTTTCTTGTTTTAGGCAAGAAGAGTGTAAAATGAGTGAACTTCTCCTTAAACCTTTAACCTTTCTTACTATATTTTGTTTTCCTCCTTTGGTTTAAAGTGTGTAATGGCACTTGGTTTTAGAAAGTAAAGCTTTCTTTGCCTCTCTTTCCGGTATCTTTTTTTAGAAACGTAGCTAGTATCCTTTGTGTGTCGCTTTTCTTGAAAAATGATCCTTGTTTTATACTTGGAGATTGTGAAATGTCACTTCTCCTTCTACTTTTTCCCTTTCTTACTTTATTTTGTGTGCCCCATGTATTGATAATGAGTGAAATGCTTGTTCTCATAAGTTAAAGTTATGAAATGTAACTTGCCTTTTAAATTTAACCTTAGGCTCTGTTCTTTTTCGAACATAATCATAAAAAGTATCACTTTTTTCTCAAAAATATTACATAAAGAAACAACATCATTTTTACAAAATTCACAATTCAAATTTAAAAATTCCCTCTAAATCCTCACTCATATAAATTCAAAAAAAAACATAATCATTACACTTTTTATTCTCTTTTCTATACAAATTTCCAAAAGAAATTCCTCTAAAACAAAATTCTTCCCTAACCAAAAAATTTCCTATCCATAGTACTAAGAGAACAGAGCCTTTGGCTCCTTTTTTGTCTCCTTTGGTTTAAAGTGTTCAATAGTGCTTGGTTGAAATTAAAACTTTCTTGAAATGAAAAAAATGTTATCTTGTTTCTCTTGTCTTTACCTAAAGTTTAAGATAAGGTAATGGCCTAAAAATGAAAACGCAATGAGGATCATAGATGATGAGGGAAATGGCAATAGAGATGGTTCTTCTAGTAGAGCTAAAAAATGTGGAGGGCCTACAAATTGCAACAATCTTTGGAAATGCGTATGAAGGGAAAACACTTGAGATTGCATTCAATTCCAAAAATGAGCCTAAAAATTATCATACGAAGTGGATTACTTTCTAGCATTCATTGCCCGGAGCAAAATGGACATTATGGAATATGCATCATGGCCCAAAGTCCCTGACGAGATCAAGAAGAGAGTGTGGATTGAAATACAGGTATTCTACAAAATTATAATGCATTATTTGTAAACCCATTTATACAAATGAAGCAAATTTACCTAACTTTGTACTTCTATTGTTTAATGTAGGCATTATTTATTTTTAAATCAACTGAAGAGCTCGAAACCAAGTGGATTTCTTATGCCGGTAAACGTTGGAAAGATTTAAAATCCTTTTTAAGTAGATATGTCAATGGCGACTTGAAGGGTGAGGACCCATGCTTTGAATATAAATATCTCCCAAGGAAAACATGGCTTAAGTTTAAGGCTAGCCGTGAAACAGAAGAATGGAAGATTGTTATTTGAATTTTTTTTTTCCTTCTTCTTTTGGATATTTGAAATTGCTCAGTTTATAGATAATCTCTTTTCATTTTATTTTTCTCTAGGCAATTCGTGGAAAAACTCAAAAGAATGCCAATTTTAATTCTTTTTACCATAATTTATCTCGTGGTTGATATCAACTACTAAAGAAGAATTTGCATGAAGAGGCATTGCTTGAAAATGGGAAGAAGGCTTTAGAGGTCAGTACATCCAAAGAAGAAGGAGAAGAACCTTATGCAGGGTCAGACCGGCATTTACTTTGGAGACAGGCTCACACAAACAAAAATGGCGAATACTTTACCCCAGAGGCTGGTCGTGTTGGAAGTGATATTGTAAGTTTACGCCATACATTTTCTTATGTTTCAGTTGTTTAAGCTACTCATATAATTAAAATTATTATGATCTATTTACATTTCATACTTTTGGCAAAACGTTTCAGAAAAAGTTATGTTTGCGTGAGTCCCAAGGGGAGAAAGTTTCAGAGGTAGGAATAAAATTCTTGTCAAGGCAACGGGAAAGACCGATCACCCCGGTCATGTTCGCGGCCATTCTACCAGGGCCCGTATTACAGATGTTTTTCCGAAAACAAGCCCGTCACTTAAAGCTGAACTAGATTTAACTAAAAGAAAGCTTCAGAAAACCACTGCCCAGCTCGATGAATGTCAAACAAATCTAAGATGATGGTTGTGTTTATATGTACTAATTAAGATGGGGACTGACTATGATACAACAAGAGCCACTATCCTCAATAGTGCCAAATCTCAGAGCTTAAACCCAGAAACTGTCGGAATGGCCCCAGAGATGTTTGAGGTACATGGTAGCCATGTTTCCACTGTGAGTCCTACGAGTTTGCCTAAAGTACCTCGTAGTCATAATTTTTCCCCTATAATCCCTACAAGTTTGCCTGAGTTACATACGATCCCTGTTTTATCTATGAACCCGATCAGTTTGAATGAGGTTCAGAATAGCCCTATTCCAACAACCTTGGAAGATCTGAGTTCTTTAGGGGATTCCAAAGTAATTAAAGTACATTTATGTCTGTTATATTTGTTTCTATAATTTCTTTCGTATTGTCAATGCTAAAAAAGATTGATATTGCTTTTGATGATTACACTTACTTTTTAGATTTAACGAAAATAGTTCAATAATGTTCATTTGCTGGCTTATTAGCTCAGGACGGGTGTGACTGTCATCTGTTCATCTCTGAGGATACATGTAAGAGACGTAAGCTTGTGGCCAAGGAAAATATTTATAAGCAGAAAAAGCACCACGGACGCAAGGTAAGGAAAGGTTGCACAAGGGTTACAATTAAAATTTCATATGATAAACTTGCCCCGCTGGCATTTCCTGAGGAAGAGGCTTCAACTGTGGGAATGTCCCATTCCTTTTTCATGGAATGGCCTATACATTTGATTGAGCTATTCCCGATCCATTAAAACAGGTATATGCTTACATTTATTTGTGAAATACTTCATACCTTTTTGTATAATTAATTTTATTTCAAATGGTCTTAGGTGGATAAATGTTCAAAAAACAAAAAAGGTCGTTTGAATTCTATATATGAATGAGATAAAATCGTCTTCGACCACTACAAATGAAATGGCATCCTCTTCGACATCTAATCCACTGCACGAGTTAGAACTCCGAATAGAGAAAGATTCGAACTTCACTTGCTTCTTGTTTCAATTGACAAGAGATATCATAGGTGTAGATCATCCTATTAGTATGGATCGAATGAATGTCGTTGACCTATTGTCCAGAGAAAACATGGTCACAAATGTTGCATGCAATTGTTCACCTAGTGAGTCTCCACTTAATTTTCTTTGTATTTTCAGATGCCTTGGATATATATAGTATGCATTCCATGTGCCTGGACTAACCAATGATGATAATGTAAATTCCCTAAAACTTTACATTATTTGGTTGAAAGGAATGGCCGGAAGAGGATAGGGTTTCTCTCAGCTGATCATGTCATGGAATTAGGAAACACATATGAAGATAGGGCACAATAAATTGCACGAAACTTGAAGGATCGGAATAAAAAATTTTATCTTTTACCATATCTTCAGAAGTAAACACTGTAAGTGTTTCTCTCATTTTTAAGAAACACTGATTTAAAGATCTGAGGTCATTAAATTTTTGGTTCGCAGTGGACATTGGATGCTTATAGCCATTAGACTGATTGAAAAAGTTGTGTACCGGTTTGATTCATTACAAAACCCACAAACAGATGAGGTATTAATACTTATAGACGAGTGAGTTATATTAACTAATATTAGATTGTATAATTTCTAATGTCAATCATATATACATATGTTGCTAATTATTTTTATTCATCATTCATTTTTTATAGGGTGATGTTTAATTATCAAGCTTTCCTAGGATTGTCGAGAAATGTGCATATGCAACCTAAATGGATAGTAGTTAAGGTAAAATTGGTTCTTATTGAATTTTTCATTTAACGTTGTATTGTATACAATTGTATGATCTTCTAACTCATATAATAATATTCAATAGTATAAAAAACAAAAGTCTATCTGGGAGTGTGGCTACTATGTCATGCATTACATGTACCCCATCGCAATGAAATCCGAGACATTGGCACTCGAAAAGGTATTTGATTTTGATTTCACATACCTTATTTATTGTATTTCATTTAGCTACTCAATTACATTTGAATTTATACTATGTTGCAGTACTTCAAGATCGACCGCACTCCATTAAGCACTGTGGCTATAGATGC
Organism: Leptodermis oblonga; assembly: GCA_016801395.1. Lineage (NCBI taxonomy): Eukaryota > Viridiplantae > Streptophyta > Magnoliopsida > Gentianales > Rubiaceae > Leptodermis > Leptodermis oblonga. Next base: position 17,335 of record VMRK01000279.1, read on the forward strand.
TATGAGAAAAATATGCGCTAGTTATATTATAGAGCATTAGCCGTATTTGATGATTGTTTTGATATTAATGAAACTTGTTGATATTATAGTTGTATGAATTTTTTTGTATATGCCCCTGTAATATAATTGCAATTTCTACTTCTATCTTGGTGATATTTTGTATATTAATTTTAAAATTTTAGAAGCACATTTTGCTTTAACAAGAGAAATTCCTCACTTTCTACCGCAGTTTGGGTGGTAATGTCTTTCTACAGTGGTTCCTAAATATACCGCCGTAGAAAGCTACGGCGGTTGGGAAGAACTGCCGTAGAAAGTCCGTAAACTTTATATGGTTGTCGGGTAGATGGCGGTTCAAAATGGAAGAAAACTACCGTTAAATGTGCTAAAAAACCGCCATTAAAACTATGTTCTATAGTAGTGGCCTAACCCTGTAATGGGTGTTAGGTTGCCTAAGGGTTAGATCGCCTAACCCTGTAATGGGGGGTTAGGCAGCCTAAGGGTTAAAGCTCCTAACCTTGTAATGGGGGGTTAGGCAGCCTAAGGGTGGGTTTTGGTGGGGCAGGGGCTAGTAGGTAATATTAGGGGTGAGGGGTATTTTGGGTATAATTTGAAAATACTATTAATGAGGGCATCCCCAGCCCTACGCCAAGTCAGTATGCAGAATATCCAGTTCAAGTAATGAGGACTCGGAAAGTACAACAGAGGTTCGCATGCTCCATAGAGGCCCGCCAATGCTCCAAGACCCAAGCCCATATCAGAGAGATCCGTTCGATGACATAGTTGGGCCTATGACCCAAAGAAGGACAAGGAAGCTCAGATCAGATCTTGAAAACCTTGTTCAAATGAGTGCTACAGAAGCCCAGCTCGTTACGGACACCAATGCCCTTGAAATGAATGCAAGGAAGGTTAAAAGTGTCACTTTACTCTCCATCACAGGGGAAATGGCGCCTACCAATCAGTCCAGCTGAAGGAAGGGACATTTCTTAAAGTTCTTGATTTTCTTGAAAATTTTGAATTTCGCGATTTACTAAATCTTGAAAATCTTGAAGAATCTTGAAATTCCAGAAGATTCCAGAACCTCTCTACATCATCACCACCATGCACCACCTCAAATAGGCTGAAACCCACCTTGGAGTCCATCTCACCATTTCACCCAGCCAAGCCCACAAGGAGCAGCCCACACGCCACTTGGAAGCTTAGGTAGGGGAAGGATTAGGTTTTGTGCATGTTACCTAATTCTACCTAAAGTTTGTTACTAGTTTGTTAGGTTGTTACAAGTTTATTACAACTAGGCTTACTAAGATAGTAGTTACCAAAAAGGTTTACCTTCTTGAAACCTTTTGTGATTTGTTTTTTACTTCCTTATTTCCTTATTTCTCCTTGTAAAATTCGGCCAGCACATCCTACTTGGCAGCCGAATTGCCTATTTCAACCACTCCTAGTTCCTTTAGGATTTGGTTCTTGTAAGAAACCAATCTCTTGATTGGTTTCCAATTTCCCTTCTTTTCCTAGTTGTTTTAGGACTAAAATTCGGCCAACCTACTCTATAAATAGGGGCTGCCGAATTCACTTTTAATTAGTTGATTAAATGATTTAAGTTATAATTTTATACTTCTTTAATCACTCACCTTATTTTTGGCTTATGTGATTTGCATGTTTGTTAATTGTTAAAAGCTACAGGAACTATAGGCTAATAGATAATTGCTCTGTCTATTGCTAAGCTTTGTTTCAATTCTAGTTTTCTCCGCTTGGTTCGAATTGCGTGTTTAATTTACTTTGTAAGTTAGTAGTCTGCTGAATTCAACGGTAAGGATTCTAAAAGTTAAGAGCTACGTCTTGCATTCATACTTTTCTTGGCACTTTTCGCATCGAGTTCTTGGTTTCCACGGCGTTGGGGATTAGGGGTTCACATCAACTATATTTCCTTCTCTGCGTTTAGCACTTTCCTTCCCTATGTTTAGCAGTGCCCTAAATTAATTGCACCTCATTTAAAAAGGTTAATGCCCATTTCATTAGTACACTTTGCACATGTCACTATTAAATTACTTATATTTAATCAAAGAATATTTTGTTCACATAAATAGTGGTAAAAAAAGTGTCAGGTCATAACGCTTAATGGTCGAAAAGTTTAAAATTTCACTTATAAGTTATTTTTTCACAAAATCCAACATTGAACATCAATTTGAAAGACATTTCACTTTTCATTTTCAAAAATTTGCACAACCATTAGTAAACATTTCACCATTTCACTATAATTAGGATTTTTTCACCAAAATAATCAAAAAAATTGTCTCAGACCGTACTGCATAACAGTTGGGAATCTACTAAAGAGTAAAAAAATAAATTGAAAAAATAGTATTATTTTCGTTCCACTAGAATAATTCACTTTTAGAAATATTTTTTTTGTTCCAATAGAAAAGTCTACTTTTAAATTTTTTTACTCATCATACTCTTACTAATATAATCATGTGTAGTCTACAATTAGTCCATACTTAATAATTAAGGATATAAATTAAATAAAGAGTGTCAAATTAGCAATTTTAGGTTTTGTAACTTGATATTAATAATAATTTATACATTGATCAAAGTGAAAGTAGACTCTTCTAATAGAATGGAGGGAGTATTAGAGACTAAAAATGCCGCATTGATTTTGAGATTTAATTGTCACTTGAGAAAAATTCAGAGACCAAAATTGCAAATTTTATCTTGGCTCAATTATCTGCCAAGCATTCCAAAAAAATAATAATAATAAAATAAAAATTTGCCAACTCCAAGATGCCCCACGTGTAAATCAGTCAATGACTTGGGACTTGCATTTCCAAATACTCTCTTTTCTATGTTTTCGGTAGAGAAATGCAAGGAAGTTACTGCCTAACTCCTGGGTTTTCCTCAACTTTTTCATTGTTATCGAAATTTCTATAAAAATCAATCAATTTTTCCTCCGTCCGGCCAACAAAGGCAGAAGAATCTATAAGCAACACAACAAAAAGCAAGCAATTCAAAGGAGAATTTGAAGAAAATGCTAGCAGTTTCTGTTTCTGCTTCATTCCCAACTAAAACGACCGTTGCTCAGTCTCACTATACCAGGCTCTGCCACCTATCAGCTTCCCCTCGCCTGGACTACAAACAGCAGAAGGCTCAGCAGCCTTCTGCCTTTGGTGGGTTTACAATTACAAACCCTTTAAGGTGATTAGCTCTTCTGATGTTTATGGAGTTCGCTGGGTTGTATAGGAATTTGGGTGGCAGCGTGATTGTTTTTGTTTTTCGTGTAAGAGTTAGTTGTCTGTGCTTGAATGCTGTGGAGTTTCTGTTGGTTTTGGAAATGGGTTTTGTTTGGTTAGTTCTAAAAGGTTTGGATGTAAAGATTCAGTGATCGTGGCTGAAAGTTTTGGATTCATTGTGGGATATAATATTCCAGTGGACTTTTGGGGGTTTTTCTTTACTTTTTGTAGTTTATATGTCTGATGCAGTTTATCACTTTATTGTATAGTTGCCGTTATGTATACTGAGATTCTAGGCTGAATTTTAAGATTCCTTTAAAGGTGGTTATCTTGGATTTTTTGGTTTGTCTTGAGAATTAAAGGCTCAGTTTTTGAGAATTTTGTGGGGGTTTTTTCTGTAAATTGATGACTTTGTTTCGCATATTGGTTTGTTTGATTCGTTTATGTTTTTATGTTGTGATTCCGATTTACTTGGTGCAGGGTTTCAGTTAATGATAAAGGGATGATGATGAAAACGAAGGGAAATGCATTTGGTGCTGTTTGCTATGCTGCACCTCTTACTACGACTAATCTCCAATGGGTGGCTACCATTTCTACTGCGTAATCGTCTCTTCTTTTCCTTTTTACTATCCATTGTGAATTCTGAGTTCTGAAACTAAGCTTCTATTGAGTATCATCTGATTTGATGATGTCATGAATCTTGTGAAATACACTAATGACTCTCTTGAAAGAAGTTAGTACTCACGGGAGTAGGGAGCAATAGACAAATCTTCCAATAAACTATTCATGAAAACCTCATTAATTGTTTGGTTAATATTGCACCTGAATATGTTAAGAAATGGAAATGAGGGTTCATGTCAAAAATCAATTTGATCTAATAATCAGTTAAGCAAGTTCACTATGAGGATCTAGCGCACTTCTGAGCTTTCAGGGGAAGATGTGTTCTAATTAAAATTATGATTTTGCTTTGGAGCACTAGATCCAAACGTGATTAGTAATTTGGAGAGTTTAACCTTTTCTGTGGAGATTCAGGTTGAGTTCCTCTATTGAGAACTTACACATCTTCTTAACTTTGTTGCCCAAGCAGTTTATCTTTGACCTTTACTTTTGGAAATAAATATCATAGCCATCAGTTTTTAACTGCTGTCCTGCATCGTATCTAATGCAAAAAACATTTTCATGTAGCGTTCTGATGATTGCAAGAGGCACTGCTATCCACAAGTCTTTTCTTGTTCCTTTGTTTGCTTTACAAGCTCCTATCAGCATAGTCTCATGGATAAAGTAAGCCGTTAACTGTTTATGGGTTTTCCTTGGCAGATTGTATTTTCTATGCAGCGGCCTTGGTGCATTTTGATTTGATATCATTAACTATTCAAAGTTATGCACAATAGTATAAGAAAAGTTTATTTTCAGGGGAGAATATGGAATTTGGACTGCATTCTTGGCTCTTCTTGTCCGTCTATTCTTCTCTCTTCCTGGTAGGTCCTTATTTTTTAATGTTATTTATCCTTTATCTCTTCATTGGGTATGATTTCAATACATGGATTTTGGTAGGACAGAGTCCCAGAGTCTTAGTTACAGTTCTTATAGATGGCTTCTGTTGTGCATTTGTTTAAGTTGTTTCAGCTAAACTTACTGAATGAGGGCCAATTGTTGAATATAGCAATTGAGACACATCGAAGTCCAGTATTTTCTTTTTTAATCCAGTTTTCTGCAGCCACATTCTGCTAATCCTTTTACAAGTAGAAATAATTAATGAGGATATAAAGTGATCCTTGAAGTTAACAATCTTGATACTACATTTTCAATAGCGAATCAGGGTTGAACAAGGACTTGAAAATAGTTCAGCTAGTATTAGCTGAGTGCCATTTTCTGTTGGCATTATGACCCTAGTTTATGCCCCTGCCATCACCTTAGTTCAACATTTTGAGTGGGTCTAACTCAACATCATGCGAAATTTAGACCTGATGTGCTACATGATTCTACAAACTTAGATGGGATAATATTGATCTTGATCTGGCCCACTGAACCAGAGTATCAGCATTGAATATGGACTAGGATAGTGATTTCTGATTAACATAAAAATACTGTACCCATTGATGGATTAGTCCAAAGTGAATTTATGGTTTTATAAAATTACGATACTTTATGATAGCTTTATAGAAAATTGAGCTAAAGTATGCAGTTGCCTGCTCTATGTTCAAATTGAGTGGATAAATCATCTTCGTACATTGAATCATAGTTATCTTTTGTTGCAGGGGAACTTGAGTTGCCGTTTATGGCACTACTTTCAGTAATTGTGGCACCTTATCAAGTAATGAAACTGAGGTAAGCAAAACTAAATCTTCAGAAAGATATTATGCTATTCCTCTTAAGAAAGCAACCACTGATACAATGTTTCTTTTGATTTCTTCATGCAGGGGGAAACAGGAAGGAGTTATTATCTCTTTGATAATTGCAGCTTATCTAGCATTCCAGCATTTCTCGCGAGCAGGTAGCTTGCGTAAAGCATTTGACCAAGTTGCCATCATTCCCTCCTTAGCAATAATTTGCATTGTCGCTGTGCCATTCTTGCTCTTGGTCTGACTACAAAACGGTTGGTAATTAGTGTGCATCATCTCTAGATTGCTTAGCTCATAAACCACAGAGATGATTGACATATAATTTGTAAATTAGTAATAGAAACTATGGTTCTGTTAGTAGAATGTGAAGAGAAAATGCTGTTTCCAAAGTTCAAACTATATGATCAGTTGTGACAAGTAGAGGTTTGACCCTGTCAAAATAATAAATGTCACACCGTTTAGTTCATTATGCACAACTTGTGCATATTTTGGTTCAAGTAACTTCCATTTAGATGTCTTAATGATCTTTTTTAGCAGGAAGAGCCTATTTCTATCAGTTAATACTATACAAATTAGAATTGTCGGTATTAAATGATGAAGGGGTTTATTTTCACAACAATTACTCCTAAATTACTGTTCGTGTGCATGTTAATAGCACTGGTTTTCTGAAGAGAAAAGAACTTGCAACAATTTCGCTTCTCTCTCAGGTGGATCATGTGTTAAATTGAGCATCTTGCAACTAACTGTAGAAGATGAAGCTTACTAAATTGTAGTTGCAAACTAATCGTATGGAGGATAACAATTTTTGAAGCTGCTAAATGCTTTTAAAATTTTTTGTCGGATATCCACTGCACTTGTATGCATGCCAAGCAGTTCCATAAGCATTTCTAAGGAAAGAAAACGGATTATTGCTATTCTGGATTCTGTGTCAGTTCTTCGATATTGTACATGTGATGTTGCTCCACTAATAAAATGCTAAAACTAGATCTTCTTGTGGTAAATATTTATTAGCTGCTGATATTTGTTGCTGTAAACTGTAAAGAAATTTCTAGGCGCTCTCTGCACTACCCACCAGTTCACTATTTGGACTAAAGGACATACATGAGATGAAGTGATCAATGACCTAATGACGACCTTGAGATTCTTAATGCCTTGATAATCCTCTCTGCCTCCTTTGTAGATTCGCAAAATTCAGATGGCCTTGTCAATATTGGACTTTGACCAAATCCATCTGTGCTTTGTTCAGAGATACTGTGCTGCAGGAATCCATAATGTGAGACATGTCATAACCAAGAACCCTTTTAAGCTGTATGATGTTTTCCCCGCAGAGCTGGGGGTACCGGTAGGTTCTGAACCGTAATCCGTTGGTTCTGATCCATAACCCGGCGGTCCACCGGGGGTGACCGGGGTGTAAGGATTGATCGGTGTAGTTGTGCTGTAAATGCAAAGCTTGTTAGGGTTTAATTCACTACCTCTTAACACTTAGAAATATAGTTCAGGTAGTGCTGAGAAGTTCACCTGGGTGGTGTAACGGGCATGGTTGATGCAGGTGGTGGCATTGACGGTGTTCTGGTACTTGTAGCAGATGTATAGTGACAGTTCCCGGAACCTGTAGCAATGCCAGACAAATGTTTTCGTGATTAGCTTTTGTTTTCTCAATTAGAGTTTGGAAGAACTTACAAACATTAGGCTGGTTGCTAGCTAACTTATGGATTCTTATGTTCACCTCAATCAATTAAAGCTGTTTCTTGCTTCTACCTTAGGCGAGTTCAAAGTTTAGGACCAAAAGACTGATTTTCTGGGGCAATACTAAGAGACATCTTACTGCTAAAACGACTTAGAACATTACTAAAAAGTCATTGATGTTCTGCTGCTTAATCATTCAGTGAATTGCGGGAAGTTACAATTTATCAATAGGGGGTGAATAGTGTTTTAGGGATAAAAGTGGTTCTTCTCATGTAAACCTGTTGTGGCTGTTCTATTTTCTTTATGTTTTATGATATCTGAGAGTTGTAACCTTGTTGGGGGTGCTCAATCGGTAAATTACCACACAGGATCTGCAGTCCAAAATTGGATGTTTCAGAGGTTTCAAAACCTTGAGCTAAAGTAGGATTAATGTAGAAAGTAATTCTCCAATATTGACTGGCTTACTTTGGATCAGTTAGATCATCTTTGTTCTGAAAGAATTATTTGCACTTAAAAATATCACAAACACACTCCGACTTACTTGGATCGGTGTAGGTAAGCTGAGCTGCTCCCCCGAAAACACAGCTAGTTGGAGTAGGGTTCTTCTGGTAGTAGTCATTGAAAGCATAAGAGGCATGATCCTTGACTGTATTTGGTTCATAGCAACCTGAACCAGGTTGAATTCCCGAACAATCTGCACCTCCATAGCCACAGGCATAGTCTAAAGCCACCTGCAGTGCAGTAGGTGAACCATTGGGGTTGGCTACACACCAGGCTCCTCCTGATGTTGCTGGTGGGTTTGTGCTTGGCGTGGGATTCGTCATTGGTGGTCCGGTGGGATTCGTCATAGGTGGTCCGGTTGGATTCGTCATAGGTGGTCCTCCGGTGGGATTCGTCATAGGTGGTCCGGTTGGATTCGTCATAGGTGGTCCGGTTATAATTGTTGGTGGTGGTTGGGTGCCAGGGTTTACAATCGGGGTAGTTGTAGTCGGGGTTGTTGTTGTTGGAGTCGTAGGATTGACAATGGGAATGGTTCCTGGTGGTGTATCTCGCTCAGTTGCATAATTTGAAGATGTAAAGAAAATCTCATTTTCTTCATTAGTCAGCTTCTGAGTTTGGTAGATTTTCTCAAATGGAGGTTTTGCTGCAATGCTTGCATCTGAAAAGCAAAATAACCAGGATAAGTTATTCCTTTTGCTTTAGTTATTGATCCCCAAAATAAAAACCGGAATGCAAGGTTTCTTGGATTCCATGCAACCATCTCAAGTTAAGAGACTTGTAGGGCAACTTTTTTGGATTCCCCTGTTTCCCGTTTCTTCTGGATTCCTCTAGTCTTATAACTAAGACTCTTCTTTTTAAACAAATATTCCCTTTCATTCCATTAAACGAGTTCAGAAGTACAAATGAATTTTAAGATACAATTAAGGACTTTTGGTCAATTCTTTTTAGTATCGTTGCACTTGTGGTCCATGTTTTTTACTATTTTGGCACTTTTAATCTCTATGACCATTTAAAAAAGGTTTTGTAAGTCATTTGGGGTCGTTATGCAAATTTTTAAAATATTGTTGACTCACAAAATTACCATTGACTTACAAAAGTAATTAACAAAAACTTTTTGTAGCCGGTTATAGGGACCAAAACAGCGAAAACAGTAAAGAACAGGGACCACAAGTGCAACGACACTAAAAAGAAAGACCAAAAGTGCAACGAGGGCAAAGAACAGAGACCTAAAGTGCGATTTTTCCATACACCTAAAACACAACTAATTTTTACTGGGACGGAGGAGTATAATATAAGAAACAGAAGAATAGGAGGTCTTTCTATGGTAGAGAATTAATATGATACCATCATAACAGTTGAAGATGAATGCAAATTATAATCACAAATCCTGAAAAGCTACAAGCTCTGAACTTAATGCATACATATCACCCCTGATCTTATATTGCTTTGAAATTAGCTTGGGATGACAATTTTGCAAGCCCAGAAAAATCCTCAATAAGCATGGGGAACTAATATTAGTCAAACCCCCCATCCCCCTTGAAATTTTTGCATGCAGTTATGAAGGGTACAAAAGAATAAATTTTCTATCTACGACAACAATTAAACATTTATCGTGACGTTAAAGTTTTGATATGAAATGGGGATTTACGGCTTACCGGAAATAAGCATGCAAAGGAAGAAGAACACTGAAAGATGAAGAGCTCCAGCATCCATTATTGTAATTCTGGAGCCTCTTGACATGGAAGTTGTGAATTTTGCTGGGCAGTGCTTTGTGAAAATATACAGAAAACGCATATGAGATTTGTAGAAGAGAGCGGGAGAGGAGCTATTAGAGTTTGTGAAGAGGAAGCCTTCTTCTGCATATTTAGGATTTAAATAAAGCACAGGGAGAGAGAATCAAAGCTTTCTTGCCTTGTAGAGGCAATGAAAGAGGAGGTGGTGTTTTTGGGGAATAATAGAAAACTTAAGGAAGGAGGCATTGGTTGCTAAAAACTGCAAGCAAGGCGGTACCCCAATTAGGCAAAAAGTTTGCTATGAAGAAGAATGAAAAGGTTCAAAGAATCACCTTTTTGCTACACAATCTCATGTTTTATGTCTTGTTAACAATAAGTATAATCGTACATGAAAGGGTTTATTGAAGGTTTGTTTTGGTGTCTTAGGTTCATTTATGAGATTTCACAAAATGAACTTGTGAGGCAAGGAAGGTTGCTCGCTTAGGTATGTTTGTTAGAGGGTTTTAAGAGAGGTTTTGGGAAATATGTTTTCGAAAATGAGCGAACGAACATATGAGAAAAAACTGTTTTCAAAAACTATGTTTAGTAAATAAATTTTAAGAAACATTCTCCTAAATCTTGTTTGGTATGTAGCAAACAAGATATTCTTTCAAGGTTTTGGTTTTAGAAAAAATAGTTTTTAGCTTCCAAAAAAAAAAAATTTTAGAAACCAAAATTTGAAAAACAAACTTTTGAACCTATGCCAAAAATAAAGTTTTGGTTTTGAAACAGTTTATGAAACTATGAATCAAACCAAAACACCCTGCAAAACTTCCTAACAAACAAGCCCTTTGAACTATAAATGAAGCAAGTACATCTTTGAACTGGTAGGCAGCCAATGTTGCCCACTTAATTAATTGTTTTTCTTTCACTCTTGCAAAAACATGAACATTAAGTCATACTTATAATCATATTACAAAGCAATGAGAATTTTTTTTTTATATTTAAGAAATCATGTTTATAAAAAAAGGTTATAGTAAAATTTAAATAAACTGTGCATCTCAACTAAATCCAATTAATAATAAGATATGAACCGATTTCATATGACGGGACAAACAGTTAACAATTCTTCTTATTGTTGTAACTTTGTAATTAGAATGAATAAATTAATTCTCATTACCTTCTCCTTTACCACTTGGCTATTCACAAGCTCAAACAAAATGTAGAAGCCAGAAAGTGAAAAAAAAATAAATAAATAAATGCGATGACATAAAATGGTTATTGTATGAACTATGAATTCACTTTTCTCTTTTCTGCTTAGCTTTCCACTGTTTTCATGGGACTTAATCAAAAGGTAAAGATAGAGAGGGGAGATTTGATTCCGGATGTTATGTGATGATGCTAAAAGGTTTTTCTCTCATCTGCAGTCCTATCCTAGCTAGCTTGCACTGTTGCACATTGGATCTATCAAAATTTTGGGAACTTGTGCAGATGCAAACTGTCTGAAGAAATAGCGTATCAAACAAATTAACCTTTCTTTTTGGCAAGGCTAATAAAGATGTGAAACAGGATTTCGGACAACTGCTTTTGAAGTTGAAGTTATACCATATTAATCTCCCAATGCTAGAAGCCTAGATGAACTTTTGGTAGTGTTTGATATTTGGTGTGCTACTGCTAGGTGTAAACTGTTTGTCATATCATTTTAAAAATCGTGTTCGTTAGCATTCTTTTAAAATTTTGTATTTTATATTAATATATTATTATTTATAATATGCATTTCTTATTATTTAATTACACATTTTATATTTTTGATATACTCTTTCATTTAAATATTGTTTTCAAAACTATTTCAAAACGAACATGACCTAATTTTGTTGGTTCTTTCTTCTGCTGTTGCCAAACCAACATACTTCAGACGCTACTTGGTTTTTTCGAATAAAAATACTACTGCATATATATTGTGTGCTAGAAGAGCATAGTCGAATCTTCCTCCTCTATTTCTATTTTCATTTCGCAAAAATTTATGTAATGTGTATATCAAATTTAGTCCATGATAAAAATTCACGTATTGAGTTTAACTGCAAATAGTGTATTCAATTTTTGAGCTTATAGTGTATTAAGTTTAGTTTACGATTTATCACGATTATGATTTTTGTCTTTGATGTATTGCGTATGGAGTTTACCTGCTAATATGTTATGCTTATAAGTTTAGCCTCTGATGTATAATGTATCAAGTGTAACATTCGATGTAACGCATATTTATAAAAATTCGTATATATAATTTAACCTTTGATATATCGTGCTCAGACGGTCAGACCGTTTGAGAGGAGACTTCCCATCTCCATTGTGCAAGTAGTGTCTCATGTGAGAGGAGTTCATACATGCAATTGATTATTGGGCAAAATACAAATAAACCCCCAAGGTTTGACAAAAGAATAATATAGACCCTCAGTTTTTAAAAAATACAAATTAAACTCTGAGTTGTAAAGAGACACCGAAGAACTTAAACTTCTCAATTAGGAAAAATGTAATTAAAAAAATAAAAATCTGTCCAAAATGAAAAGACGAAAATAGGCATAGGCACCGATAAAATCGAACAAGGCCTTAGTTTGCTTTGTTTTAAAACTTATTAGAAGTATATATACTAAAAATATTTTAAAAGAAAATGATTACGGAATGTAAAATGGTGTATTAAAAAAAAAAATTTTGTTTTGACCATGATAAAAAAAAAAAAAAAATTGCATTGCCCTGATATAAGTCACATTGTTCAGCAGTAGAGTCAATTTGTTCATCGACCAACAGTGAAACAATGGGAAGCTATAGTTCATGTCCTAAAGTACTTGAAAGGTTGGCCTTCCATTGGTCTTTTCTTACAACATTCTAATGATCTCAAACTGGAAGCTGATAGATTGGGAGTATGCAAGATCACTAGAAGATCATTAACTGGTTACTGTATTTTCATGCGAGGAGCTCTAATTTCTAGGAAAACCAAGAAACAGACAATAATTTCGAAGTCTTCAACCGAAGTTGAGTACAGGAGCTTTGCAGCAACTGGTCGTGAGCTCAAATGGATTAATTATTTTCTTCAAGATTTTGGGATTCAGTTTAAACTTCCTATTTTGCTCTGGTGTGATAATCAAGTTGCACTGCATATAACAGCTAATCCGGCTTTTCACGAGAAAACGTGTTAAACTTTGTGATTTTACTGCAAGAATCAAGTTAAAATAATTTCAGATTTAGCAAATCTGAGACTTAGTCTTTATTGTTAGATGGATTAGTATTTGACTTAGTCTTTTATCATATCCTCAGTTGTTGAGATCTTTAGGAGTGTTGAGTGATTTTTCTGAAGTTAGTATTTTCTGTACTCAATTAAGAGGTGCTGATGCACAATAAATGATGAACACAATTGAGTTTTCCTGCAATTTTTTATACTGTGTTCTTCCTAATTTATATTTCTCCAATAGTGGTATCAGGGCCCTCTTGATCTTAAGAGCCTGTGTCATAAAAGAGAGTGAGGTAGACAATATTTTTCAATCCATAAACAACAATTTCAGCATCATGCTTAGCAATTTTCTTGCTAATCTTCAACCTTTCAATTGCCAAAATTATCAAATTTGGGCTGTTAAAATGAAAACCTTCTTAGAAGCCAGTGACCTTTGGGAGATGGTTGTTACTAATCAACTACAACTTCCTGAAGATCCCACTATCGCTCAGTTGAGGGAACATAGAGCTGAGAAAAAGAAGAGAAGCTGATGAGGGCACTACTACAAAAAGGGCTTTCAATGGCGGTTTAAAAGGGGCTTTAACGACAGTTTTCGGCCTTTTTGAACCGCCATGTATCTGGCAGCTGTAGAACTTTTTACGGCAGTTCCGAACCGCTGTAGAAAGTGGTGGCTTTCTACGGCTGTTGGGCCAAACCGCCTTAGAAAGCCCATCTTTCTACGGCGGTTCTTCCTAACCGCCGTTTTCTTTCCAACCGCCGTTAAAAGTGACCACTTTCTACGGCGGTTTTTTCCCTACCGCCTTAGAAAGTTACCACTTTCTACGGCGGTTTATA
>VMRK01000564.1:0-30283 GCA_016801395.1 Leptodermis oblonga
GTGCACGCACACCGATTGGTCATCCCGGGCCGAGGTCCAGGCGTGCCGGCGTCACCAATGCCGGCATTGGTCACACCAGCTCGCGATCGAGCAGCTGGCCACGTCACCAACGTCGACCAGCCGCGCCCGTCGACGTCGGCACCGAGCTGGAACCTCCCCGCACACACGCACACCGATTGGTCATCCCGGGCCGAGGTCCAGGGCGTGCCGGCGTCACCAATGCCGGCATTGGTCACACCAGCTCGCGATCGAGCAGCTGGCCACGTCACCAACGTCGACCAGGCCGCGCCCGTCGACATCGGCGCCGAGCTGGACCCTCCCGCACACACGCACAACCGATTGGTCACCCCGGCCGCCTGGCCAGGTCGTGCCGGCGTCACCAACGCCCCGCGTTGGCGACACCAGGTCGCGATCGCGCGCCCGGCCACGTCACCATGCCCCGGCCGCCTCGTGCCCCCCGCTCCTATCCCACGCAAAACCCGAGGCCGCTCAGCGGCCGCCCTGGTCGAAGCCGAGGCGGTCGGCGCCTGAAGGCGGGCCGAGCTGCCGGCGCGTAGCGTCGGCCCCAGGGGGCGGCATGGATGCCGCCCAGCTCCCCTCCCGAGGTTGCCCCTGCCCTCCCCCGCCCAGGGCGCCCGTTGGTCACCCCGGCCGCACGACCAGGTCGTGCCGGCATCACCAATCCCCTTGGCGACGCCAGCTCGCCGTCGACGCGCTGCAGCCGTCACCACTCGCCCCCGCCGCCCTTGCGACGACAGATCCACCAGGGCCGGCGAGATCCGTCACCACGGCCACACCACAAACGAAGAGGCCCCCACAAGGGAGGCCCTTTGCTCTCACGTCCTGAGGTTACCGCGTGCGCTCGGCGTTCCTCTCGACCGCTGGTTTGCCTTGCGACTGATCGACCTGGCGCGCAGCGTCCTTGTCGAACGTGGCCACCTTTGGCAGCTTCCCCGCGTCCGCGAGCGACACGACCTTTGCGCTCAATGCCGCCTGCACGCTTCGCGATGCTCGGGCGCCACGTTCTTTGCAATATACGCAGCGCCCACGGCCGAAATAGCCTTTTCACGCTGCACGGTTTCGACCGTCCACGTATTTCGCTTGGCTTCGACTTCCTTAAACTGTTTCTCGCCCTTACCGTCCAAGACAGGGGCGCCCTGCTTGTCCCGCCCATTTCTTTCACCATGACAGGCACCTTCCTTCGTAGCGAATGTTTACGTCGTCCCCAGGCTTCGCCGGACTTTCGGCATGGCCCGCGCCAGGTCGGTGCCCCAAACCTTTTCTTTCTTCCGTCTGCGGCTTCGAGCTGCACGAAGTAATTCGTCCTTGCTCCCGCTTGTCCTGGTAGGGCGCCGGCCCGAAGTCCACCAACTTGCCCGCATATTCGCGGACTGGCTTGCTCTCGACCTTACCGGCGCTGTCGTCAGCCGACCGGCCTCCCTTGCTCGGCTCCCTTTCCTGCTTTCCTCAATCGTGTTCCGCATCGACTTTTCTCGACGGGCTTCTAGCTCCTTGATGTCCTGCTCCGTCGGTTTGTACCCATTGACCTTGACCCCCGAGCCGATCCTTCCATCCATATCTCGCGTCGGAAATCGGGATGGCCCTTCGCGTCAATCGCTTTCCATCCCTTCGCTTCGGCCATGGTCACCATCGCCGAAGCTACGCGCTCGTCGTTGTACGCCGTGGCGAGCTTCGTCCCTTGTCGCGAAACGCAATCTTTTCCGGCTGATCCTTGTAAACGAACTTGTCGCCGACTTCGCGATAATCGCGATGAATGCGATCAATCAACTCAGCCCGCCTAGCGACCTCATCCTCGGCGCTCGCCTCGGCTGTCGGCCCTGATCCTGCGCCACCACCTCGTCACCGTGGATCACACTTTGCTGGATGTCCGTCTGTGCCCCGCGCAGCGTCGTCCGCTCGTCGCCCAGCTCGTTCCGCCACGCCTGGTAATCACCCACTTCTTCTTGCGGTTCATGGTCAAACCACTCGTGAAAGCGGCTGGCACCCGTGTCACGCAGGAATTGCTCGGAGTTAATAAGCTCCAGCGGTTCATTCGGCCGCTGCCGGTCCGCCGCCCTTTCACTCTCGACGGTTGCCTCTTCGATCGCGTTAATTTCCACCATGAAAGGTAGGAGACATGGTGCTTGCGCGACCACGCGTGCAACCCTTCTTCGGCCAGGTCGATGCCTTGGCCGGTTGCAGCGGCTTCCATATATTCCGCGTAGCTCTCGCCGAACTCACGAAACACGTCATCTCGACCAGGATCGCCACCAACCAGCTCCAGGAAATCACCGCGATACAGTGCGTCTTGAAGCAATTCCGCGTCTGGCGAATGCCGGCCGCGAAGCCATTCACCGTCTTCCAGCACGTAGTTGTGGACCGCGTAACGCGCGTCGTCCGCCTCATAGTTCGCTTCGAGGCCGTCACTAACACGCGCGCTGGTAAAGGTCACCTGACCGTACTGCTCCGCAGTCCGCAATCGCCGAGGCGAGGTCATACTGCATCAACATACGGCGCACGACGGTCACCCGTCGCAATCAGATCTCCGTCTTCTCCTGGTCAGCCCCAAGCCGCTAACGGGACGGGGGTCCATCCACTCGTCTCCTGAGCAGCCATTAGCGTTCCACCCCACGGTCAGCCGGCTTCGCCGCTTTTTCCGCCTTCGCCGGTTCTTTCTTCGCCCGCTTCACGGCGGCCTTCTTCTCGACACCGTCCGTCTCTTTTTCCACACGGGCAGCTTTCTCAGCTGTTTTGCTCGGCATCGATTGCGCTTTGCCGGCCTGCGGCACAGCCTTGTCCGCTTCCTGCGCCTCGCCGGCTCCTTCGCCTTCCGTTCCTGCTGCTGAATCAGGTACCGCTCCTGATTGAACGGGTACGCCTTGGCCTTGTCATCGTTGTAATGGACGCGCATCTCCGCATTGTTCAGCTTCTTGTTCTCAAGACGCCAACAACTGCTGCCCAACCATCTGGACGTCTTCCTTGCGATGCATGACCACCGTGTTGCCGGCTTTGCCGACGACCTGGCCGATGTGCCGCGAATCGGTATAGACCACCTTTCCGTAGTACGAACCGTTTCCCGCGCGGTGGCGAGACGGGCACCTTCGATCTTCGCGTTAATTTTCTCTGCCACGTAGCTCGGAATGTCTTCCAGCTGCATCGTTGGCTTGCCCAACGGCTTCGTGGCCTGGCGGTCTTGCTGCGGACCCTTTTCGAGTCCATTGGTCGAATTGCCGGTACCGGCGTTCTGCTGCGTCATCTCAGGCTCCTAGTTACTGCTCAACGTTAAGCGGTCAACGACGCGACGTGACGCGTTTCCACCACAAATTGCCTTAAACACGATGGTCGGCCTCCCGCCGACGCTTGTCAAGGAGAGTTAAATCCAGTAGCGGTTTATCGGCTGAAAAATCGTCTCTTGAGCGATCGTGGAGTGCCCCACCTGGTCGCCCTCGTCGGCTTCCTCGTGTTGATCCTCGGCCCTTCGAGTTCGTCCGCCTCCTCCTCGACGTACCCCTCAAACGATTCCTGCCATTCATCTGCGAACACGCCAGATTCCAGCTCCCGCATGGCCGCCTCCCGGTCGTCCAGGTCGACGTCGACCATCGCGACACCGGCCGCCTCGTCGGCGTCCGCTAGATCGTCGTCCACTTCCTCCTGATCCGACGCCTCAACATCGTCATCGTCATCCCCGCCCTGCATCGCCAGGAGCGCCCCAATCGTCCGAGGCGGGGCTACGGGCGCCTCCGTGGCTCCGGCGCTCTCCTGGACCGGCACGGTGGCTCCGGAAGGCTGTCCAGCGCCCTCACCATCCGCCGCGCCGACGGTCCCGATGCCCGCCGCACCGCTCGCGCTACGGGCCAGGGCTAGCTTGTCGGCCAACGTGAGCCGGGTCGGGGCGGCGCAGGCGCGGCCTTGGCCGCCGCCGTCTCCGCGCCTCCAACTAGCGCCGACGTGGATGCCCCACCACCGCCGATGGGACCACTCTCGGCTGAAGCCAAGGCCGCCGACCCTGCCTGAACCTGGTGAAAGAAGTCATCCACGAACGCCGTCACTTCCTCCTGGGTGGGCTTCCTGTCCTTGGGCAGCTTCACACCCGAGCTGGCACCAAGTGCGATCTTGCTCAGGTCGACCGGCCCTGATGCCTCGGCCTCCGACAGTTCCCGCACCCGCTGCTCGACAATTGCCACGTAGGTGTCGACATCGAGCAGGCGAACCTTCGCGCTCAGTTCGCCCGTGCTTTGCGCTATATCGAGCTGAACCTTGTTCGGGATCTTCTTACCCAATGCACGCAGCGAGGGTGCGACCTCTTTGAGCCGATCCACGAAAAACGGATCATCGAAGTAGCGGATTTTCTCGCAGAGGATCGGCTTGGTGTCTTCCAATGACACGATCGACTTGCCGCGTCCGATCTCTTTCAGCTCTTGTGGAAGGAGAAGTGCCCGCTTCTGATCGGACTCCGACTCGCTATGACCACCACCACCCTTTCCGCCCTTGTTTCGGCTGATGCCTTTACCCTTGACGGTTTCGTAGCCAAGCATCTCCGAATACTCGTTCGCGTCTTGCTGCTCACGGGGAGCAAACATGATCTGAACCGCGTGATTCGTCACGAAAGTGCGTGCGGCCTCCTTCCCGTACACATCCGTCAGCTGCGACATGGACTGGATGATCGGAAGCAATCGTAGGTTGTAGCCAGCCATGTAACTGACCGCTTTGGCGATAATCTGAATCTTGCCAGCGGCCGTGAACTCGTCCATCAGAAGGAGGCACTGATATTTCAGCGATCTATCGCGGGAAGGCAGCTGGCCCTCGCCTGTGTTGAGGTTCACCAGCTGCGAGAACAGAAGGTTCACCAGCCGACGCGAATCAGCGATTCGATTCGGCGTGATGCCAATGTAGATCGACATGCGACGACGTCGGATTTCACGCAGGTCAAAGTCATTGTCACTCGTAGCCGCGTCGACAATCGGATTCGACCAGATGCCCAGCGGCGCGTTGAACGAACCAAGGACACTCGACAGCGTATTGTCCGACAGGTTGCAGAAACGGTTAAGCGCAAGAACGCAACCCTCCGACAGCGGCGGACCATCGCCCTCGCCGCCGTCCCACACGGTAATAGGAACCCGCTTTGTTTCCTCGACCATCTCGATTTCACCGTCATCGTTGGTCGCCTCGACCATCTCGGTGACTTCCCGCGTGTTTCGCTCCTCAATCAGCCCGAGCAAATACTCCTTTACCGGCTTGCCTTTGCCGGACGATTGCCGAAGCATCTCGCCGATCGTGCGCGGGTATTTCGCGTCTCACACAAGTAAAGGCCAATGCCGAGAAAAAGGTTTCGTGCCTGGTCTTCGAAAAACGAGTCACCGTTCTTGCCTCCATCGCTCGGATATAGCACCTCACCGATGGAGTTCAGATCACCCACGCGCAAATTTCCGTCCCGCACATACCCCAGCGGGTTGTAACGTGACGACCGCTGATCCTCGGCAAAGGGATTGAACAGGTGAACCTCTTGTCCATAGAGCGCCCTATAGCCGGACGTCAGCTCAAAGTTCTCCTGCTTGATGTCCAGGACAACGACCGAGTCTGGAAAGATCAAGAGATTCGGGATCACGATGCCCACGCCTTTGCCAGAGCGCGTCGGCGCGGCAAGGATGACAAACTCCTGTCCTTTGAATCGGAGCATGTCGCGGCCTAACTTCCCGAGCAGAATGCCGTCATCGCCGACCAAGCCGGCCTTGATGACTTCCGCCCGCTTTGCAAAGCGAGCCGCCCCGTGCAGCGCCGTTGCTTTGCACTGCCGGCGAACACCATAAGTGCCGGAATCAGGAACCCACCAGTAAACGCCATCATGGCGGCACTAACGAGCTTCTTCTTAAAGTGCGGGTCTGTGTGGTAGTACACCCAATACTGATAGTAGGTTGTGAACGTGAGGGTCTTGACGCTCACCTTGGCCATGAGAAGAAATAGCGCGCCGGCCAGGTAGTCGGTCGCCACAGCCAACAGCCCGAAGAATGTCAGCGTGAAAAGGATCTTGAACACCAGTTTCGCGTTCATGGTGCCTCACTTGTTTCCGGCCCACTGAGCAGGCCGACAGTAATTGGATGGAAGTAACTCGCCCCATTGGATACGCGGAGTACCTGACCAGGTCGCGATCGCGTCGCCAATTGAAACCGCTTGGTCACAGATCCTGCCGGCGGAATTGCCGGCAGCGTCACCAACCCTTGCCCTGGCGACGCTCCGGCCACGAGCTGGCGGCACAGGCGTAACCAACCGACATCGGGACCACGCCCTGTACGCCCGAGCCTCATCGCGCGGCTAGACATCACGCGGTTCGCTCCGAGTCGTCAACCAGCTCGATGTAACCTGCTTCGCACGCCATCTCAACCGTCAGGTCGGCCAGCGGCACCCCAAGCGCCTGCGCTGTCGCAGCGAGCGCCTCGCACACGTCGGCATACTGGAAAACCTTCGCCTGAACCTCGTGCAGCGACGAGCGCCCATACCCTGCCGCCCGCATCGAGCCACCCAACGCCATGGCATCCTGCAGGTCTTGCAGCTCATTTAGCGCAGCCAACGCGACCGTGATCGACTTCTTCGTCGCGCTATAACCGGGCCACGCCAAGGAATCTATGCTTCTTCATCGAAACTCCACGAGAAAGGGCAGCGCTTTGCGCTGCCCTGGTAATCACCGTTCCAGCCTTTTTTTCATCGGGTCGTACCACAGTTCCGTGATATGCCTTCCGTGCGGCGCCTTGTTCGTCATACACACCACCACGTCGACCGTCATGTACAACAACCGCAAGAGCACTTGGTATGGCAATTCACGACCCTGCGGATTTTGCATGGCCATCAACACCAAGCGCTCGAAGGTGTATCACTCGTCCCCGCATGGCAGCTCGTGATGCTTCCTTCGTGTCCGGACGCGCACACGTTGATGAAGTCGTATGTCTCAGGGCCGCGAAGCTCAGTAAGCAGGATGCGATCCGGTTTCATACGCAGGCACGACTTCAACAACAACTGCGACGTCACCGGCGACGAGTTGCCGGCGTTCGACGGATAAAACAGGTGGACGCGGTTCGGATGGTTGGGCAGCGAAAGCTCCGGAACGTCTTCAATGGTAACGATGCGATTAGACGGCGGGATGAGCTGGCACAACGTCTTCATAAACGTTGTTTTGCCCGAGCCGGTTTTCGCCTGCAACCACGATCACCTTGCCGTGTTCAATCGCTTTGCCAAGGAACTCCCGGTACCGGTGCGACTCCTTCAGCTGAAGCAACTCCGTTTCATGCGGCATGAGTGATTGGGTATCGGTACGGACGTGGCTGAAGAACGATCCTTCCTCGTATTCCTCCATCTTGCGAATGTGGAATGACGGCTTCCGAAGCGTCACAGCAATCGTGTTCTTTTCGCAGGCGTTCGGCATGACAAACTGCGCGCGTTCCCCGTCCGGCATCGTCGCCGAAATGACGGGTTGCGTCGTGCCCCAATCGTCCCCGATGAACGACGCTGCAGCGGTGCCTAGCCTCACTGCATCGTCGTAACCCATGTTCGGGGCGTCATGCTTCTGCCAGCCGCCATGGCTTTCCGTCCAGATTTCGCCAGGGCGGTTCACCGCGATCTCCGTTACCGCCTCGTCCCGTAAAAACCGCTCAAGCGGCTTTAGGCGATAACGCAGCGTCGTATCCGCGTTGACTCCGGCAAAGGGCGCGACTCCGCGCCCATGGTGCGAATCACTCACTGGTGAGTTCATACACGCTCCGGAAGTTGAGATCGCGGGCGACGAACATCGCCGCACGTTCACCCTGATTCTTGTACAGCGTCGGCGGAATGTTGATCGTTGCCTTCAGAGCTTCGGCCGCCATCGTCTGCGTCGCGTCCGATGTATTGCCCAGGTTGATCGTGCTGCCGTTTTGCCCACCGTTCACCGCCGCCTGCACCGCATCCTGAACCACACTCAGCAGGATTGCGCCGCCAAAGCGCTGCCAAAAGTGGTTGTTCACGTAGCCAGGAAGACCAGCGCCACCCAGGGCGTCCGTTGCCGGCGAGTCCAGGTCGATCACCACGCCCGAGGGCGTCCTGATGCGGCTCCACAGGACAAAGATTCGCTTCTGGCCTTGCTGAATACCACCGGCCGAACCGTACTCACCATCAACCGTGGAACCTCGTTCGATAAGCAAGACCTTGCCGGTGGACCCATACACGTTCTGCGTCACCATGCAGCTCGTCATCCCCGGTACCGTCGAGTCCAAGCGTCGCGTCAACACGCAATCGATGCTCGCGCCTCGCGGGATAAGGTAGTCCTGGTCACGCAACAGACTCGCGGAGCGGGCCGGCTTGGAGCTGCTGACCAGCATCGCCGAGAGCTTCGACTGACCATTACCCTCGGCATCGCCGCCGTTGCCGCCCCCACGCCACCATCGGTTCCGGGCGCCGCCTGCATGATGGGTGCCGTGACGATCCACTTACCCGCGCCTTCGCCGGCCGCACCGCCCGTGCTGCCGGCCGCCCGCGAGAAAGCGGCGGCTTTGGCGGCTCCGGGCTGCCTGCCGCCCCCTGGCCGTTCGTGCCGCTTCCTGCGGCATCGGCGGTGCCACGGGACGTGCCACCCCACCCGCGTCACCCAGCGCGAGCTGGGCGTCCGGAGGCGGGGGCGGAACTTGCTTCTCCGGCGGCAGCTCGAACGTCTTCGCTGGGAGGGCCGACGCCTGGATCTCCTTCTTCGTCGAGGTGGCTTCCTCAGCCGGATTCTTCTTCGCGTGCCGGCTCCACCACACCGCCAGAAGCAACGCAACCATCACAACCGTCACAACGGCCACCGCCTTGAACGGAGAAGCCGCTTTTGTGCCGTGACCCCAGGGATTACTCGTTCACCGGGAAGCGGCTCGGCGCGTTCCGCGTTTTCATTCGTGCTCATTGCGCAGTCTCCGTCTCACCGCTTCCAACCAGCGCACGTCGCATGCCTGGGACCGTCGTACCGGTGGGAGTAGCCACCCCATCCGGTTCATAGCTTTCGTTGTAGACGCCGACAACCGCGTTGCCCAGCGGAGGTTGATCTGACGCGCTACGCGCGGCAGCAGAACGATCCAGTCAGGGCGCGCGGGGTTGATCATAGGCAACGCCGACGATTCCTCGCCGGTTTCGCTCACAAAGTAAGCCGACGGCATCTCACGATTGTTCGGGAACCGCAGGTAGGTAAACCGGCCATCGTCAAACGCCTCGGCGGGCGCGATCTCGCTCGACTTCTTGCCAACCTGCATCGTGTAGTTCTTATTGCGCGGAACCGGCACGGGGTTTGCGTCGACCTTCTTGGCCTTTTCCTGTTTCGCCAACAGAGCGGCGGCCTTGGCCGCATCGTCGGATGGATAGTGGAAGACGACACGGTAGCTCGTGCTCGGGTTGTACGCGAGCTTCCCGTCGCTCGGCGACGGTAGCAATGAGACTTGGAACGTGTAGACGTGCTTGTCCGTGAAGACCGTAAGGTTGGTGTCCCACTGCCCTGGCGACGGCTGATACATCTTATCCGCCTCGTTCGGACCTGCACCCTTTGCCATGATGGCCTTGGGTAGCAGGAATACCGCGTTCCCCTCGAACTGGATTTCCATCCTCCGGGGAACCCACAATTGAGGAACTTGACTGTCTCACCAGCCCCAAACACAACGGTGGTGGTTACACCGGTCATTCCATTGAGCTGCGTGACATCGTCGTCGTTGAAATTAACGTGCTGAACGCGAGAGTCGAACGCGGTACCCCTGGGCTTATCCAAGGCAAGTGCAGACGTTGCGGCAACGAGCAAGCCCATGGCGAAGATAAGGCGCTTCATCAGTTGTCCCCCTGCGTATCAGACTGGTCGCACACGTCCGGATCGACGCGATAGCTAAGCGCCTGGAAGCCCCAAGGGTTGATGTCGCGGGTCTTCTGGTTCATGCGCGACGGTGTCAGGTAGTCCAGACCCACCGTGGCGATCCAGCACGTCGGCGTGCCCTTGTCGTTGGGATCGTTCAAACGTGTTGTCGTCTTGACGAAACGCGTGGAAATGACGCCCGTGCTAAGCATCGTTTGCGACCGCTTCCGGACGTCGACGCGGACCTTGTCGCCCCACTTCTTGTCGAGCGCGTTCTTGCCCTCGAACAGCGACTTGTACGCCTTGGCCTCCGGTGCCGACGAGAGCGCGCCCATCGTCTCGTAATCATTCTGCAGGGTGTACCAGTCGTACCGCTCGCGCGACTGGACATAGAGCCATGCCCAATACTTGTCGCGCACTTCGTCACCGGTCATGACCTTCTCGTTGAGGACCGTCAGCGGCTCAACGTGGCCGGTCGCCGTGTTCTCGCGGAGCACGTAAGGCACCGGAGGTTCCTTCAGCGGCATCATGATCACGATGGCGATGACACACAGAATGGCGATGGCCGACATGAGTTTCGCCACCCACCAGGCCCGTGCCTCGCTTTCCGCTTTCAGCTTCGCATTGGAGGCTTCCCAGGAACGTGCCTCCTTCACCGCCTTTTTCATCGGCCGGCTCTCGCCGCCCTCTTTGACCGCGATTTCGTTGTTACTCATGGTTGTCCCCTGTACGGCTATAAACGCTGCTCGCCTGCGGGAGTGTCCGCTCAGGCGCATCCTGGTTGATGGGTACCCTCGCCCCTTGCCCGAGCACAGGCAGGGCCGCTGGCTTCGGTGCGGCGTGCGTACAGCCGACCAACATCACTGCGAAAAGGGTGGAGATACAAACTTTCACTGCACAAACCCCGAAATTGTAAGAACCAAGACGATCATCCTGGACGTCCAAGATACCCTATCCTGGACTTATTTAAGACGAAAAAAAGGCCGCGCAGCCCTGCGGGCAGGCGGCCTAGTGCGTCATTTGCCCTCTTTTGCCTCCCCGCCCGGCGCCCGGCCCCAATTACGGCCCAGGTTTTGCCTCAAGGCCTGCCGGTATGCCGGATTCATGACAGTGTTGCCCGCCACCAGGTGATCCATCCGCGTGCCGCTGGTCATCATTCCCGACTGCAGGTCACGACGGAAGCTCGTCGGGTTGAGCACGTTCGAGCCGAAGCTGCTCACTGACGAGGCGGTGCCGGTCACCGGCGAGGCGATCGCGCGCAAGGACATGGCCCCCACCGACATACCGCCAGCGAGCGCGGCCGCTTTCTGCCCCACGTTCTTAATCATCCATCCGAGAACGCAGCAGATGAACAAGATGGCAAGACCCGCGAACCATGGGTTCGAATCACCATCGCCGCTTAGGTTTACCTTCGCCACGAACGCATTGAATATCGCCATCGCAAAGGAGAGAACGACAGCGACGAACACCGTAGTGAGCACGTAGTTGAGCACCTGGCTAAACCACGCATCGAAGAACCTCGCGGTGAGCGGGAACATCGCGCAGAAAATGAAAAGCGGCCCCACAGCAAACATAACCGCGAGGGAGAACTTGGCCATGATCACGATGGCGCCTCCTAGCAGCGTAAGAATGCCAACGCCAATCGCAATCACGATAGCCGTCCCCATCCACCCGAACATCGAACCAGGACTGGTGTAGCCAGCCTCGTTCGCGTGCTCCCAGCACTGACCCACCAGGCCGAACCCCTTGTTAACAGCCGCGTCAAGAGTCTGATAGATCGAATTCGCGTCGTCGGTGCTTGCGGACGTGCTCAGTGCTTGCGCCAACCCGCTCTCGATGCCGTTGAACGTACCCATCACATAGGAGGCATACGTGTCCGCGTTCAGGGCAAACGCGGAAATCACGATGATCTTCGCGCACGTCTTCACGAACGTTGAGAACGGCTGTTGGACGTGCCCATACAGCACGGCGTAACCCATCAGCATGATGTACGACGTCACGCACACCAACACTGTCGGAGTAAGCGCGGCAATCAGCTTATTAGCGGCCGGCGACACAAACGCATCCGTGGCGTTCGACACCGATTCGCCAACAAACTGAAACAGCATCATATTCGGATCGGCCATGGCTACGGCCTCCCCGACGTACCCGCTGAAGCCGGCGCACCGAACTTAACCGGAGCCACACCTTCAACGCCTTGCTTAGCCTGCCAGGTAACAGCGGACTGCGCCGCTTTGCGTTCAAGCAGTCGGCAGTATCGCCGAGCTGGCCCGGGTTGGCGTCACACTTCGCGAGCATCGCGCCTCGTTCGGCGCCGTGCTCCTTGTACCAGTCTGCCGACTGCGCAGTCACCGTCGCATCGCACCCCGTCACCGAAACGACAAAGGCCGCCAGAGCGGCGGACCACAAAACCTCCGTACATTGTTCATTGCTGTAGTCCTTAGTTCGAGGAACCGCTGCTAAACGTCACCGGCGATACTGTCACGCCACCGGTCGCCGCCCAGGTACGCGCATGCATCTCCTTGGCACGCTGATCTTCGATCTGCTCCTGGCATCCGCCGCCATCTTGTAGAGCGTCAGCTTCGTTTGCTCGTTTTGCATGGCCGCCTGCTCGATGGCGATACGCGCCTGAAGCTCGCTAATGGCCTTCGGGTCGCTGGTCTGGTTGATTTGCTCGGACAGCTGGCTGATCTGATTGATGCGGCCTTGCGCGGTGTCGAAAGCCCTCGGCTACCGCAGCGTTTTGCGACGACCTTACCGCTCGCGCCTCGCAATTCGTCCGCTGGTCATCCACTGAAATGGACTGGCAGGCGTCGTACACCTTGTTTTGGTTGTACGTGGTCGCGGCATTACCCGTGATGCCACTGTAGCCACCATTTCTTACGCTGTCGTACACGCCCTGCCAGTTAGACGGCAGATAATCGCGGTACTTCGGGTCGTTGAAGATATTGCCCAGGTTCCGCGACCCCGTGATCGCGCCGTACTCTTGCTTCATCTGCGTAAGCTGATTCTGCAACTCCGTGATCTGCTCAGCGTACTTGGCGATATTTGCCGCCTGGTTCGCCTGGATAAGCCCGGTGTTGGCGATCTGGTTCGCCGCGTCTTGAGCGATCTTGGCAACATCCGTCGTCGGGATCTGAGCGTGTGCCACGAAGGACAGCAGCGAGAACATGAGGCCGGTAGCGTAAACGTGTAAGTTTTTCATGCCCACTCCTACGGTTATGGATCAATATTTTGGTGTCACGATCGCGACCTGGTCAGACCGCGATCGTCACCAACGCTCAGAAGTTGTCGTGCTCGTCCTTCTCCCTCGCGAGGCAGCTTTGATAGCCTTGCGTCGCTCGTGGAAAATGGGCACCCATACCCGAGG
This sequence comes from Leptodermis oblonga, assembly GCA_016801395.1. NCBI lineage: Eukaryota > Viridiplantae > Streptophyta > Magnoliopsida > Gentianales > Rubiaceae > Leptodermis > Leptodermis oblonga. The sequence continues at coordinate 13,203 of VMRK01000564.1, forward strand.
ATCATCGCCGACTTCTTCGATGATCCGCTCCACCAGTTCGACATTCCCCGTGCTGCCCGACAGGATGGCTAGATCATCCGGGAAATCACTGAGGTCAGGCGGCACAGCGCCGACTTTCCGCCCTGTTTCACCAAGAACATACGGCTGTCGTCCTTCAGCATCACGATCAGTTCGTACTCCTGGCGCGTCACCTTGAAGCCGTCCATGTACTCCTTCATGTCGGCGTTCGGATTCGGAAGGAAAATCTTCGTTGCCGTCTGCTGGATTAGCGCGCCGCCGATTTCCGACTCCAAGACGCTTTCCGGCATCTGCGTTGCAAAAAAACACCGAGGCCGTTTTGCTTTCGAATGGTGAGCTGCTTATCACCGGCGAACTTGGAGAACGCCGCGTCGTTGAGCCACTTCCAGGCCTCATCCATCCAGTAAACGAATCGGCGACCGTCCATCGCCTGTTCCATGCGATGCAGCAGGTACATCGCAATTGGCGTGCGCGTGGTCTTGTTCTCCAGGAACTCGGTGCCGTCAAACCGTAAACGCTATGGGTGGAGAAGTCGATAACGTCGTCCGGATTGTCGAACACCCAACCCAGCTCCTCACCGTGCGTCCACCGCGTCAAACGAAGTACAACGCTGTTCTTCCGTTCTTCGACCGTGTTGGCCCTCGGTCATATTCTGCAACAGCGTCCGAAGGCCCCGGTACGGCCGTTCCATTTCCATGACTGCCTGCACGGCCTGCGCGATGCGACGCTGATCCATCGCGTCGAGCTTGCTGCCACTCTGCTCGGCGAGCACGGTCATCAACTGGACAAGGAACGACCGATTGTCCGGCGTATTTTCCATCTGGAACGGATTGAGGCCCGATGGCACGCCGTTCTCAATGGCAAGATACTTGCCACCCATAGCCAGGATGGCAATTTTGGCGCCTTTGTCTTTGTCGAAATACACGTTCGTCAACCGCGAACGGTAGCATACTTCTGCGACTGCGCGAGGCAATGATTCATCAGCGCGGTCTTGCCGGTGCCAGACGCGCCGATGACCGTCGTGTTGCCCAACTTCTTATCGTCGAAGCGTCTTCGCCTAAGCCCGAGTAGTGGAAATTGAAGTAGTAGGGTTGGCCCGTCGGCGTCTCGAACATGGTCAGCGCTTGCCCCCACGGGTTTCCGTCGCGCTTGCCCGAACTGAAGTTATGGAACGGCGACATCGCCGCGAAGTTTCGGCTGGTGACCGTCGCCATGCGCGGTCGATACTGGAAGTTGCCGGGAAACTGCCCGAAGTACGCTGCATCCGTGGCAATCCGCACAACAGCACACAGAAAGCCCAACGACTGCAGCTCAGCGCGGGCTTTTTGCATGTTTTCTTTCTTTGACGGCTTCCATCGAGCCGCCGAAGACGACGAGCTGGAAGTGGTACTCGCCCATGCAGAACTGGCCGTCGACCAGCTGATTTTGCGCCAATGCCATTTGCGCAATCTGGCTGATACCCGCATCGCCGGCATTACGCAAGGACCGCTCCTGCTTTTGCAAGAAGTCCAGGCCCTTGGGCCGGCTCATGAACGCGAACGACTGCGTCAGGCAATACTCGAACGGCATGTTACTTCAGCGAATCCATGATGCCGGCGTAGGTGTTGGACACGTAGTCTTTGAAGTCCAGCGCCTGCGCGAAGCGGTCACCATCGTCCGACCGCAGAGCCACCGTCTCCGGCCGACAAGCACCTGAGCGTCGCCCAGGTACTCATTGAGCGGGGGACCGAGGGCACACGCACCCTTTTTGCCACTGCCTGTTGGCAACGAAGTTGAGCACTTCCAGCAGCTCAGAGCACACCGCCTCCTGCGGCTTGTTGTCCCGACTGCGGTACCGATAGGTATACATCGACAGCGGACGCAGCCCTTCCGCGTCCGTTGCATACTTCGACAACCCGGCGATGATTTGCCCCGTCAGCTCGTTGAGCCGTCCCATGGCGGCCTCGTCTCGGCCTCGCGCGCAGCATCGGAATTCACCGCCGCGCGCGACAGCGTCCGCTTCATCACGGATGGATTCGGCCGGTAGAGCGCGTCAGGTACAGCTCGTTCGCCAACAACCGGCGCCCTTCGAAACCGTCGAAATACCGACTGTCATATTCACGGCACCACTCGTCATCGAACGCCGATTTCAGCCGGTCTGTCGTCATCCGACGGATCTCGTGCGTTTTAGATGGCGACGTTTTCCGTCCCAATCGAACGCAGCATGTGTTTCAGATCCTCTTTGTGGTCCGTTTCCTCGCGTCGATCGTTTCGAATGAACCACCCCAGGAATCTTTAACATCCGCAGGTAGTCCGCCGTCCACGGTACGAAATGGTGTTGCATCGAAATGCGAGCGGTACGGCAAGAAGTCCGCCAACGAGCGTTCCGCGAAATTTGTTTCGCGTACTTGGGATTGCACTCACGGCTTTTTGCCCTCCGTCGCTTGGTGAAACGGACGGCGCTATAGCTAGAGCCGCCCCAGTAGATCGCGTTCCGATTCCGATTGCGGCCGACCTGCACTTGAAGCGCAGGCCCAGCAGGCGAAACATTTGGTCGTCATGGCGGACCATCCCGCCAGACAGCCCAAAGTGGAATCGCGAGTCCGATAAGGAGCATATTGCGCGACCATCCTGCTACGAGCATGACGGCCATCACCATGATCATCATGGGCGTAAAAGGCACACCCATGATCATCGCCGGCCGCGTGCAACCCTTGAACAACGGATCGGCCTGAGGCCGCGCTTCTCCTCAGCCATGGCTCAGGTACCGACAACCATGTTCGCGATCTGCGCGGCGGCACCGATGATGACGCCGCCGATAAGGACCGTGGCGATCTTGCGCTTGTCGCCACTGCCGTAGGTCCATCTCGTAGCCGGCGAACATCACCGGCCACGGTCACGCAACGATCGAGACACCGTTAAGCACGTCGTTGAGGTTGTTGAAGAAGTCGGAAATCTTCGACAGGCCGCCTGCAGCGAAATGCCGATGACGACAGAAGCAGCGTGACCATGGCCACCAGGATGCGATTCGTGCGGCGCGCGATCTTGACCTTGCTGGAACGGGACACTTGTTCATTTGCTATTTCCTATGGTTTAGGTTATGCGGAAAAATACCCACGGCAAAAGAAGCGCCGCGAGCAGATCGGGCACTTTCACATCAATCGATATGCAACTCCCCTGTCATCACTGACCTCATTCGGCAGGTTGGCCGAATCCTTTAATTTCGGCCGCCGCGCTGGGATGGCCCGGCGACCGAAGTATACCTAATGGCAACCAAGTTATACCAACTTGGTCACGCAGCTGGCCTCGGCGGCATGGGTTTGCCCACCTTCCCGTGTCGTCAAAGAACAGCACCTTGCAGCTCGCCGTCACCTGGTGCCGCCAGAATGGGCTTTCTTTCCCTTCGCGCGTATCAGGATTGGCCTTGCACTTAGGGCATGGCCGCCTTCTTGGGGTCCACGGCTTCCCCTTCGCGTCCTGTAGGAAGGTCACGCAGCCCTCGCCGGTGCAACGCCAGAAGTGCCCTCCCCCCTTCTCTTGGCGCGTTTGCAACGCCGCAGGGGGGCCTTGCACTTCGGGCAGGGGTGGACCTGCCGGGGACTGGTTTTGCCGTCGACGTCGTCCATGAAACGTCGCACACAGCTCCGTGGGACATGCCCAAAAGTGGCCCCCGCCCTTTTCGGGCTTCCGTTTCCACACGCTTCAGGGTCGCCTTGCACTTCGGGCACGGATGGTCGACGGGTAGCAGCGGACGGCCATTGACGTCGTCCAGGTACACATCGCAGGTCCTGCGCCTTCACCGCACTGCACACCCAAAACACACGCTGGGCCGTGGCGATTCGGCGCATGCCCGTCCCGCACTTAGACACGTATGCTTGGGCTTTGCTGCAGGACTGGGCCGCGATCCGCGCGAGATCCGCCTCAAGGTTCCGATAGGCTTCCGAGACGACACCGTAGTAATCGGCCGAGCCGTCCGCAACATAGTCGAGCTTCATCTCCATGTCCTTCGTGAACTCAAGCTCCATGAAGCCGAACCCGCTATTGATAAGTGCAAGCACGATCTGAATGCCGAGTTCGGTCGGCACCAACTTACGTTGCTTTCCAGCGCAACATAGCGTTTCGCGAGAATGTTCCCTGTCAAGGAACCGAACGTCGCTGGCGTCGTCAATCCCGCGCGCTTCAAAGCGCTTTCACGAGGCTAGCGAGCGAGTAGCGCCTCAGCGGGGCGCGTGCGCTTCTTCAGCAGCTCGCCGCCGCTCGCCTCCTCCACCACTGCCTCCACTGCGAGCAGCGGCAACCGATCCCTCCGGCACATCGCCCTCATCTTCTTCCGTGGCATCGGCGACCGTCAGCGCCTTCCAACCAGGAGACGTAAGAACGCTTCCAACCGCCTTGAACTGAAACGAACGGCCATCATCGGCCCCACAATCCGTCGCTTCCATGCGAAGCGGTATTGACACTGGTAGATCCATCTCCAACTGCGTTGCCAGCGAATGACAGCCACATCATCTGGTACAGCGCGCGCTCCTGATCGGTGTCGCCGGCTTCCAACACGTCCATATGTGCCGGTCGCGTCGCCTCATGGGCCAATCTTGCACTGCGTTCTCCTTCCAGGTACGCGGTTTCTCGGACCCTGGTAGTCCCCGCGCCGCAGCTGCCTCCCGCAGCTTCGCGAACCGATTCCTCCGACCAGTTCACGCTAATCCGTCCGCCAGTACGTGATGGCACCCTGTATGTACAAACTCTGCGCGACCTTCTCCAGCTCGGCCGGTTCATCTTCAGAGCATACTCGCCGCCTGCATCAACCGCGACGTGTTGAATGGCGCCGGTGGCGCCTTACGCTTGAGTGCATTGTCACTGGACACAACGCGGAAACGGCGCGCATTGCTCGCGCTACGCGCGACGGCTTCATTCATCACGAACCCGTCTTCATCTCCGAATCCGTCCGTGACCCACTCGGCTTTCCCACTTCTTGCCGTCAAAGAACACGGCCGCGCCGAAATGATCAACGGCTTTGAAGGCCGAATCTCCGACTCTCGCTCAACAATCAGGCGGCACGCGACACTCTGCACGCGCCCTGCAGACGCGCTCTCACCGAGCACGTCGGAGAGAATCGGCGACACCTTGTATCCAATCAGCCGGTCGAGAGCACGACGCGCTTCCTGCGACCGCACGAGGTTTTCATCAACCCGAACGGGCTACCTATCGCAGCCCGCAATCCCTTGTCCGTCACTTCTTTGAACTTGATGCGCTGGTAGTCCTCGCCGAGATCCAGCACTTCCCGAAGGTGCCAAGCGATCGCCTCACCTTCCCGGTCAGGGTCGGTTGCAAGGTAGACCTCATCCGCCGCCGCCATCTTCTCCCGAATCCGTTCGACGTGTTCCTCGCCACCCGGCCACATGCTGCCCGGCTTGCTCGGATTCTTCGTAGGCGGAACGAAGTCGTACGACAGCGCGAAACTGCTTTCATCGATCCCCAGCTCGTGCCGGGGAAGATCCCGAACATGGCCGAAGCTGGCAACCACATCCCAGGCGCCTGGTTCAATCTTTGCCAGGAGCGATTTGAGCTTCTTGACCTTGCCAGGCGCCTCTACAACTAACAGCTTCATGGCGTCACCCCGTCGCATCCGCAGCGGCAGCAGTCGTACCCCGCCGTCGGCTTCGCTTCCGGCTTCTCGGCTGCGCCATTGCCGTTGCGCACAACAAACCCTGACGTCGCCTGATCGTCGCCGTGCTTCCGTTACGAATCACGAAACCGGCCCCGCCCGCTTTGCTGAATGGGGCGTCCTGGCTGGGCGCCGGCATGACCTCTCTGTGCGCCCTTAGCATGACGCCGCCCTGCCGGGCGTCGGTTGTTCCCCTCGTCAACCACGGATGGCACGACTTGGATCGGCGGCGGTGCCTTCCCGTCTGCTCTCGCAAGAACCTTGTCGACGTAGCTCAGTTCGCCCGATCGATCGGGTTTAAACCCTCTCGTAAAATTCCCGCTGTAGTAGCAGGAAAACGCGGCTTTCAATGCATACCGTTGATCCGGAAACTGCACGCTAGCGCGCTTGAAGCAATCAGCCAAATCGTTGCTGATGCGCGAAGATTCGCGCAAGGGCTAAACGCGTCTTCAAGCGACAACGCGTTCTTTTCCAGATTGTGCCTGTTGACTTGCCCGATCCAACGGAAAAATTCCACCCCTGCGCAACAAGGGCGCGTGAGGTAGAAATTGCTTCATCGAGTGAGCGCGGCTGTCTTTTTCCAGCCGTCCCCCTACAACGCCGATAGCGTAGGGTTGAACGACGATTCTGTCGCTGCCACGGCCGCCATCGTTTGATGAGCGACCGTGGGTGCGCATTGCTGAGCGAGTGTGGTGAAGTCAAGCGGAACCATGAGGCGCCTCCCTTGGGCCAGTGTGTATGCCATCCTAGCATCTCTTGGTTTGCCAACTTTACCTATCTTGGCGCGTCCCCCTGGTCAGGGCTGGACGGCAATTTACCCCTTCCGTGGTCCGCCACGATTGGCACGGACCGTGGGTGTATCGGCACCATCGTCGTCGTCTTGAGGATCAATTGCCTCGTCACGAAACCAAAGCAGCATCGGCTTACGTCCAACCCTACAGTGGGATACCTGTCACGGATATGATCGACCATCCGGGTTAGGTTCTTGAAGGTTCGCGGCCGTGTCCGGTCTCGCCTCGTTGCCAGAACATATTCTCGTGACTACGAGCCGTCTTGACTTCCACGATCCACCCGTCTTCGAGCTGGCGTAGCGTGAACTCGTCTATTCCCCCGGTTTTCGCCACGAGCTGTAATTCTTGTTCTGTAATGCTTTGCTCGGGATTCCAGGACATCATTCTTTGGTTCTTCGGGGGCGCGGTACGCTTCGCCCTAGATGGTACGGTTCTTACCTTATTCCTTGCTACCGGTTTCTTCCCCGAACGACTGCTCACCTGGGCATTCCCCCTCTCGTGTCCAAGCAGTGAAACGTCAAAATCGGCGCGTGCCTGCGGCACCGCGTCGTCGTGCCTTCGGCATCGAGCCAGCCTTCGGCTGTCTCGCCCCGGCTCCCTCCGGGAGCAGCGGGCTTCCACCGCATCGCGCTTGCGTCGTCCCGACGCTTGTTACGACGAACCGTCGCCCACGAACTCCACCGGCCTACTGCGGGGATGGAGGTGTCCTCCCCTTCGTGACCCGTGGATTTGTGGACGACGGCCGCGTAGCTCGATGCATTGGCGACGGAATCGCCAATCAAAAGCCCCCAGCTGTCACCATGCTCGGATGGTGACACAGACTTGCCTAGGGCGCATCCCGGGGTCACCAATACGACAAAACGGGCTCAATGGCCCGTTTGTGGGGACTCTACCACACGGTCAAACGCCGACTTAAATGCCGGATATGCCCCGCGTTGGCGACACCAGGTCGCGATCGCGCGCCCGGCCACGTCACCATGCCCCGGCCGCCTCGTGCCCCCCGCTCCTATCCCACGCAAAACCCGAGGCCGCTCAGCGGCCGCCCTGGTCGAAGCCGAGGCGGTCGGCGCCTGAAGGCGGGCCGAGCTGCCGGCGCGTAGCGTCGGCCCGCAGGGGGCGGCATGGATGCCCCCAGCTCCCCTCCCGGTTTGCCCCTGCCCCACCCTCCCCCGCCCAGGGCGCCCGTTGGTCACCCCGGCCGCACGACCAGGTCGTGCCGGCATCACCAATCCCCTTGGCGACGCCAGCTCGCCGTCGACGCGCTGCAGCCGTCACCACTCGCCCCGCCGCCCTTGGCGACGACAGATCCACCAGGGCCGGCGAGATCCGTCATCAACAGGAAACGCACTGCCCATGCAAGCGCTAGGCGGATAGCAAGACAACCGCCTAGGCCGTCTCCTGGCTATACGGCGTCCGTCTCACATCTATCCGCCTACGCGGATAGCCTGAGTACGGACTAGCATGTATTTGCGCTATCCGTCGTCCGTTGCTCGGCTATCCGCCTATCTTCCGTCCGTTGGTGATGCCTGGTCGAGATCCAGGGCGTGCCGGCGTCACCAACGCGCCGCATTGGCGACACCAGCTCGCGATCGAGCTGCCGGCCACATCACCAACCCATCGCCTTGGCGACGAAGCAGCGGCCGGCGCCGGCAGACGCCGTCACCAACCTCACCCCATTGGTGCCACCGCGGCCAACCTGGTTGGCCACCACCGTCACCATCGAACCACCCCTCGTAGGGCCGTAGGCCCCACAGGGACGCTGCGCGCCCCGTCGACCAGGCCATACCCCCGGCCTGCCCTCCCAGGAGGCCACGCACCCGCTCACGCCGGTGCATGTCCTCCACAGGTGACATCGGTCCCCACACGGTTCGAACACCTCGTCCCGAGTGCTACGCCTCCGCTTGCAGGTTGCCAGCCGGCCAGCGAAATCCAAGGTACCGCTGTCGCTCGTCGTTCCGACGCCCTTGGATTCCACCGCCCGCCCGCCGACCTACGCTCACGGCGAAGCACTCAACGGAACGATGTTCAAACCACGTCGACACCCACGACCACATCACCGATCTACACCCAACGCTCCAAAGCAAAGCCGGCTCAGCATCTAACGGCCCGATGTCGCTTAGAGCTAAGCAAAAACACGCCATCTGTACTTCCACAAGGACCGCACCATGCGCCACGCTCACCCCGCCTCCATGTCCCCCGCTGAAATCCAGTCCTATCGCGCATCGTTCGTCGGCTTTGTCGAGGGCGGTCCGGTCACTAAGCGCGATCTTCCGTTTGGCGTCGTGTTCACGCGCTCGTCGGACGGTTGTTTTCACGGCCACGGCGTTTGGAGGAAAAGCTCTCAAGCCGGCTTTTCATCTTCGTTTCCGCTCAGCTGAAGCACGCGACAAGTACGTGCAGGCATGGGAAAACAATCTCTCGGCCGCCGCTGCGCGCAAGAGCGCTCGTTCTGCCGAGCGGAAAGCCGAGACGCACGGTTTCATGAAGGGAACGATTCTCGTCGCGTCGTGGGGCTACGAGCAGACCAACATCGATTGGTATGAGGTCATCGCCGTGGTGTCCGATAAGACCGTTGTCATTCGCAAGATTGCCGCGTCGGTCGAAAGCGAATGCGGCTATATGTCGGGCAAGAGCGTTCCTGTCCCCGGCTCTTACATCGGCGAGCCGATGCGTAAGCGCGCGACCTCCAATGGCGTGTCGCTTACGAACTACCATGGCGCATCCCCGTGGGACGGCAAACCGCGCCATTGCACCTGGTACGCGTAAGAGGACGTCCAGCTCCGCTCAAGCCCATCGCGCCCCGAGCGCGATGGGCTTTTCTGCCTTCGAGCTGGCCCCACCGAACGCACAAGCAAATGCACCTATTTGCCTGCAATCATTGCATTTGCATGCCAGGTGGTACACTTTGGATGTCCCATGTGGACATTCGATTTGCCAATTGGAAGGGGAATTTACGATGAAACTGTCTTACCGCAGCCTGGCCGTGGCGGCGCTCGTCGCCCTCGTGTCGCTCACCGCCGCCTTTGGCCCCCGCCAGTCAGGCCATGCCGGCTCGGCCCGCACAGCGATGTGACGAACGCCCCATGGGCTTCTCGCACCGCCGTGGAGACGCCGAAGGCCGTGACCTTCGGAAAAAACGCGTTGACGCCGATATGGAGCAGTTGGGCATCGTTCGTTTCACCGCGACGCTTCTTGAAGAAGGTGCTGGGAAGTGCGGCGTATCGGGAAGGGAAAGAGCGATTGCACCATGACGCTCTACGCCCGTCACGACGAAACCTCAACCGATGGCTTCATCGCCTGGGACGTCGACGCCATCCATCGGCACGAGATCATCTTTGTGTGGTGGAACGCGGAAACCCGTGAGCTGGTCGATTTTGACGGGGTGATGGTGTTACCCGTCGAGGCCGTCACCCTGTTGGAATGGTCCGGCATATTGGTGGGAAGTGACTTTCGTTAGCCGTCACGATGCCGGTTTTTTAACCCACAGCGTTAGGTATATCCCCAACGTTTGCTGAACAATTGTCGATGAAACTGTCTTGGTTTGGACTCGGGAGGAATGTATGGACGACGAAAGAAAGTGGAAGCGTTGGCTTGCCGCAATGATGGCCGTGTGCGTAGCCGTATTTGCAGGCTACATATCGTTAGACGGGCCGTCTTATGCTTACGGCGATTACAGCTCAGCCGTGGCATTGCAGCTGAATCGAATCGAGGCCGGGAGTCCTAAACTCGCAGACGAGATGCTATCGCTAGGTATCACGCGCATCGAGCACGTGGGTGAAACGTCCATCGCGACAGCTACCTTTGTCGGTGGCAGGAGTGAGGCATACGAGTTTTCCAGCGGTGCACCTGATCGCGCGTTTGAGGTCACCGCATATAAGGGTGAAAAGACGGGCGCCAACTTGGTGATTGTGCGGGTCAAAGCTGACCAGGCCAACGAGTCTGCAGAAAACGTGGCAGCAGAAGTTACGGCGTTATCGCATGAAGTGCTGACCTATGTTTCGAAGATCCAGGCGAACCGAGCATCGTGGTCTGCCGATAACCCCACCACCCTGCAACGATGAAACTGTCTTACTACTCGGCGTTGCGCTGAGTAGTCGCATTATCCAACCTCTAAGGAAGTTTCGATGTCTTCTCATACCACCCTGCGTGAGAGCGCACAGAGCGATGCTGACGAGGTTATGCTCCAGATGCGCGCCGCGTGCGCTGTCTCAAGCGCTTCGGCGATCGGCATGGGCATCCTGTCTTGCATGTTTCTCCGACGATACCTCATTCGGGCTGGACATGATCGAGGTCGGCGTTATCGGTCTGTTCCTCGTCGCCGGCTACAACATCCCGTGGAAGCCTATTCGATACGCCTTCTTCGGCGTTCTCGCGCTGGCCGCCGCGTGGGTGATCTTTCACACCGTAATCGACATGACTCATATGCTCGATGGTATGCGAGCGGATATGCGCTCACGCCATCACGCGGACTAAGCTTTCCTCACACAACCTAGGGGAACACGATGGATTCTGATACTTTTCTTGAGCTGGCGGGGCTGACTGGTGAGGCGGACGTGCGCTTTGCCGTCTTCATGTCCGAGCAGGCAACTCCCGGATTCGACGCAGACCGCGCCAAGCGCGATTGTCTCGCGATCATCGAAATGCAGATGAATGACAGCCGCTTCGCGGGCGACTGGTGCTGGGAGCTTGAGCCGATGCACTCGCGTAGCGGCCGGAGCGAGTTTTTTACCGTGACCGAGTCGGACTTGACGATCATCCGTCATGAGCTTCCCGAAATCACCTTTGAACCGGGCGGACACGAGGAATTTTAGGTTCTGGTGGAAACCCACCATTCATTCGCCAATGGCGCGGTTCTTCGCTCACCATGATGTGCATTACATGACTAATAAGACCCCCTCCGTCCCCGTCACCGTTGGCCAGCTTCGTAGCATGGTTGCCGACGCTGCCAACGAAAGCGCGCGCCGAGGAAATGACTCCTGGTCGCTGGTAGCCGTGCTTACGCCGATGCCATCTGGCGATTGCTTCAGGCTCGGCGCCGAGAACAGTTCCGGGGATGAGGTCGCCGTGTTGGTCACCAGCCGTCAGCAGGTCCGGCAGTTTCCCGACCCCAAGACCGCGCTTCGCCTGGTGAAGCAGCTCGGGTTTGCGACCGCCCGTATCAAGGTTGATACTTGGATGCCTTCAGGCCGATGATGACCGTTGCGTGGCTATGCGCGGCTGATTGTGCCGTTGTTTGTGTTTCTGCCCCACTCCCTATCGAGGGCTCTCATGTCAAATAAGAAGCCTGTTCCGCCCGTCGATCCTGACGCGACGTCGCCTGAGCCGAAGACCCCGAAAAAGCGGCCGAAAGTGCTTGCGCAGCAAGCCATCGACTCGTTCGACTTCATGAACGGTCAGGCTCCGATACCGCAGCGCGTTCAAGACATGATCAACGCTCACTTGGCCATCGAAGAAGAAGACGCCAAGGCATCCGGCAATCTCGGCTTTATGGCCCGCGCACTCGTCATGGCGACCCTGCCCCACCGTAGCCGTGAGGAACCTTTCTACCGTCGTGTTAATGGCGATTACACGCTGACGATGATGACGGGCCACCCCAATGGCCTTCCCTACGGGCGCCTGGCTCGCATCCTGACCATTTGGGTGACGACAGAGGTCGCCAGGACGAAGAACAATGAGATTTTCCTAGGCGATCGCCTGGCCGACTATCTCCGTGAGCTTGGCCTTCAGAGCGGCGGTGGCAAGCGCGGTAACAACACGCGATTGCGCGAGCAGATGGCCTCCCTTTTTAGCTCCGTGATCAACTGCAGTTTTAATGGGACTACAGCTGATGGAAAGCATAAGCAGTGGGCACTCCGCAACGTCATGATCGCCGATGCGTTCGATTGGTGGGAACCGCAGGACGAGGATAACGCGGGGTCATGGCACTCCAAGGTCGTCATCACCGACCGGTTTGCACAAGAGTGCATTACAAATCCCATCCTATCGACTGGCGCGCGATCAAGCCTTTGCGGTCGCCGCTAGCCATTGATATGTACGTGACGCTGACCCATCGATTTAGTTACCCTGCGAAGGAAGACGACGATTCCTTGGATTAGCTTGATGAACCAGCTCGGATCGGACTTCGCGCGTAATCCACAGGGCATTCGTGACTTCCGTCGGGCTGTTGAGCGCGAGCTAAAGAACGTCATGTACCTCTACACACAGCCAAGGTGGAAGTCACCCGAGACGGCTTGGTTCTTTCGCCGAGTCAGACGCACATCCCGAAATCTTCCCTTGGAAATCAGGGGGATCTCTGGGGCCTTCCCACGCCTAAGAAATAGCGGCAGCTTCCTCCACACATTCACACGGATCGCCCATGTCACCACGGACCAGCACGGCTCTCTCTTACGTCAACGACTACGGCCGCATTCAGTGTGGCGAGCACGCCTTTAGCAGCGGAAGCTGCGTTGACGTGCTGATCGATGGAGTGTGGGTTCCCACGCGCATCGAGCACGACGGCACTGGCTACTACTCCATTCACAGCTTGCCGCTGGTCGATGTCCCGATCCGGCCGTCACAGCCTGAAGCTAGCCCACCCGCGAATCGCTTCACCGGTAGACCAGCCTCGACGGATCGCCCACGAACTCCACCGGCCTACTGCGGGGATGGAGGTGTCCTCCCCTTCGTGACCCGTGGATTTGTGGACGACCGCCGACCCGACCTGACCATGATTCTCACGCAAGGAAATTGCATATGAGCCGCCTGGATTACCTCATTGCCCTCCACTTCAAACGCGCGACGTTTTTCGTCTTCGGCATCCTCATTTGCGGAATGTCGATCATGCTCATTCTCGCCACAGACGAGGCCCAGCACGCGCGGGACTATTCATACCCCTTTTTGCCGCCTTTGGTGTGTGGCCCTGGGTTTTTCATTGTCGCCGGTGCCGGCGCTGCCATCTACGGCCTGTCGATGACACCTGGCCGATGAGCCGCCCACGCCCCTCGGCCTCGGCCCCTCGCTGAAGCCAGCGCACACATGACACCCTGTTAAGACCCTGGCCCAAAGGGCAGAGCATGTCGGCGTCACCAATGCCGGCATTGGTGACACCAGCTCGCGATCGAGCAGCTGGCCACGTCACCAACGTCGACCAGGCCGCGCCCGTCGACGTCGGCGCCGAGCTGGAACCTCCCCGCACACACGCACACCGATTGGTCATCCCGGGCCGAGGTCCAGGGCGTGCCGGCGTCACCAATGCCGGCATTGGTCACGCCAGCTCGCGATCGAGCAGCTGGCCACGTCACCAACGTCGACCAGGCCGCCCCGTCGACGTCGGCGCCGAGCTGGACCCTCCCGCACACACGCATACCGATTGGTCACCCCGGCCGCCTGGCCAGGTCGTGCCGGCGTCACCAACGCCCCGCGTTGGCGACACCAGGTCGCGATCGCGCGCCCGGCCACGTCACCATGCCCCGGCCGCCTCGTGCCCCCCGCTCCTATCCCACGCAAAACCCGAGGCCGCTCAGCGGCCGCCCTGGTCGAAGCCGAGGCGGTCGGCGCCTGAAGGCGGGCCGAGCTGCCGGCGCGTAGCGTCGGCCCGCAGGGGGCGGCAGGATGCCGCCCAGCTCCCCTCCCGAGGTTGCCCCTGCCCTCCCCGGCCCGGGGCGCCCGTTGGTCACCCCGGCCGCACGACCAGGTCGTGCCGGCATCACCAATCCCCTTGGCGACGCCAGCTCGCCGTCGACGCGCTGCAGCCGTCACCACTCGCCCCGCCGCCCTTGGCGACGACAGATCCACCAGGGCCGGCGAGATCCGTCACCACGGCCACACCACAAACGAAAGAGGCCCCCACAAGGGAGGCCTCTTTGCTCTCACGTCACCCATTAGCGCGCTCGCTCTTGATCTCGGTCGGCGGCTCCTTATTCGCCGTCTTCACCTGACCCGGCGCTTTGAAATCTTTCGTCTCGCCGGCATCCAAACGCTGCAGGATGACTGCCCGTACACCTTCCTGGAAGTCATGGCGCTCAGTAGCGTTGTTCGGGAATTTCGCCCGGCTATAGTCGACAGCCATCCGCAACGTCTCATACGCTGCGTGAAGCTCAGGATGTTCCCGAAGCGCCTCGCCTTCCGTCAGTTTTTCGAAGGCCTTAGCCCGCATGGGACGAATTGCGTCACGGAGAAGATCCTGAAGGTCGCGATTCCCTTCGAGCCGATCCATCGTGGATATAACAAAGCGTCGCGTTTCGTGGCTTTGAACATGCGGCAGAGCTAGCCGATTAACGCTTGTGTCACGCGCCCACATAAAGCGTGTTGCGGCCGCCTGGTGAAGCGGCAAATCGTGCCCAATCAAGATCGTAGCCCGCTGTCTTAGCAGCTGCTGCGTGAACACTCGCAAGGTCCGACTATTTCCATCCGGAAATGGGTGGAGTAGTCAAGTTTTGCATAGAGATCGCCCATCGTTTTTGTAAACGCGGCGGTCTTGAGCTTGGACATCGCTGAAGGGTCAATACTCGCGAGCGTGTCGGCGAGATCCTTGCGCGATTTGTCGTCCATCGCCGAGTAAGCCACAAAGAGCGCCACGCCCACATTGTTTTCGAGAACACGAGGCTTAAACCAATCTTCGCCGGCAGGAACAGCCGGTCGGTATTGCCCTGGCGTAACATCCGTGTAGCCACTCTTAGGAAGATCCTGGAATAACCTTCGATTGACCTCGCGCAAGTGAGCCTCATCGAACTTTCCAACGACGGGGTCGCGTGCAAGCTCAAGGCTCGATGGGTGGGGAATAGGCCCTCCCTGGCCGCGCGCTCCTTGTCCGAGTCGGTCGCCATCGATCAACGATCCCGAGCCAGTTCATGAACCTTTTCGGTGAGTGCAGCGAAGTCGATTTCGCCACGAATGAAACCGCCGCGCTCGCTCTTGTAGGCAGTAGGCACCGGGAGGCCTTCCAGGTCACCGATGCAACGGCAGCGTCGAAACCTTCCTGGCGACGCTCACGCTCACGCGCATCCACCGCATTACCGTCCCCGGCGTGCTCCCGAACATGTTGAACGTAATTCCGCATGAGTTCGCGGATCACCTGGGCTGCTGGGCGCCGCTCGGCTTCCGCCGCTTTGTTGAACCGTTCCTGCAGCTCGGATTCAACTTGGATGGTCATAGATGCTTCTTTGCTCATGAGCGCGACACTCCCCGTTCAAAACCGTTTTTCGTTTCGTTTGAATGCCATCTCGATGGCGTTGTACGCGCGAGGGAACATAAAGAGTAGGAAGCTGCCGACGAGGATGATCGCAGCCAATATATAAAACGCGTCTCGGACGACCGTGTCGCCCCCGATAAGGTAACCCAGGATGGCAAGAAGGTAGGCAGTTACGCTTGAAATCGTCCAGGCTAAGAGAGACATTTCAGGTTCTCAGGTTTGGTGGCTTTTGACGTTACGATAACAAGGCTTATGCGGTTAACCCGATCTGTTGGGGCGCGACCACGTCAATTGTACTGCACCCCCGACGGCTGCTCACTCAGAACTCCCGTGTTGGATGATCCATTCGCGAAGACTTCTGAGGTGGCCGCCGCTTCACAGCCTCCTTCTTAACTGCTGGTCGCTTGCGCGGCGACACCTTGGTGACCGCCTGCGGCTTGAGCACTTTCGCTTTCTTGTGTCCGTGCCGGCGCATCGCCACCGTCACGGCCTGTAAACCTTTCCAAACTGCCTCTACTTGGGCAGGCGTCATTTCAGTCCCAGCGGCTTCGATCGCCTTCGAAAGAAACTTGAGGGTAGATCCCGCCATCTGCGATGAAATCTTATTCCTGCGGGCTTCTTGTGCCGATTTGCGAGCACCAAACCATGCTCTCAGCTCTTCGCGTTCGGCTTCGGACAGTTCCCCAGCTCAGCGGCGGGTTCGTCCACGTAGTGAGGAAAGGATACGATCACTCGTTGATCGCTCCGCTTCGTTTCCGGGTTGTACGTTGAACGGATGCATTGGATTTTGCGGCCCTGTTCCCTGAACTGCATGGCAAGTCCTCCTGGTCGGTTACACGGATAACAATACAGCATTGGTCCGGGTCTATTCTATCCGATGCGCGGATAGAATAGCAACATGTCTAGGCATACTTACCATTATCCGACTAGGCGGATATATCAAGCACGGACTAGCATGTATTTGCGCTATCCGTCGTCCGTTGCTCGGCTATCCGCCTACTTCCGTCCGTTGGTGATGCCTGGTCGAGATCCAGGGCGTGCCGGCGTCACCAACGCGCCGCATTGGCGACACCAGCTCGCGATCGAGCTGCCGGCCACATCACCAACCCATCGCCCTTGGCGACGAAGCAGCGGCCGGCGCCGGCAGACGCCGTCACCAACCTCACCCCATTGGTGCCACCGCGGCCAACCTGGTTGGCCACCACCGTCACCATCGAACCACCCCTCGTAGGGCCGTAGGCCCCACAGGGACGCTGCGCGCCCCGTCGACCAGGCCATACCCCCGGCCTGCCCTCCCAGGAGGCCACGCACACCGCTCACGCCGGTGCATGTCCTCCACAGTTGACATCGGTCCCCACACGGTTCGAACCCGTCGTCCCGAGTGGCTACGCCTCCGCTTGCAGGTTGCCAGCCGGCCAGCGAAATCCAAGGTACCGCTGTCGCTCGTCGTTCCGACGCC
>VMRK01000024.1:0-29355 GCA_016801395.1 Leptodermis oblonga
AACCATAGATGAATATTAGCATACATCAGAATCATATTACAATAGCAAAATTTTTTTAAAAAAGGACCAAAAATTCTATTCAAGAATTTATTTTCTCTCCTTTAAATACACTACCATTTTTCAACTATAGGAACCTGTGCTCAGCGTGAAGAATCTCAGTCTAAATTGATACTACTACCCAGTCTCACTGCTAAACCTAAACTCAGGCATGACCTTCAAAAAGATTTTGGAACTTCAGTTGGGCACTTGACCGGAAACCGAATCTGACAAGCCAAAAATCCTACTCCGATGGACCAGCCATGATACCGTGTGTAGCACTGTCATATTTTAGACACCCTCTCCAGAACCTTCAGTTCATGATATTTCAGCATTTCAAAGCGGCCTATCATGGCCATTAATATCCCCAAATCCCGAATATGAGGATCTTCTTTTGGTCTTGAATCCCTTGCCTCTTTTTTTCTACCCTTTCCGCCCTGAAAGCATCACAAACATTATGATAGCAAACCCCAGCATTGCAAAAGCCCATTAAGCTATTATCCAAAACCTCATGGAGCTGAAGGTTTGGCTTGCACCTACAGGCGGTGATAACTCCCAAGACTCGTTCCTTGCTGTGGTGTTAGGTGTTGATTCATGGATCTCATGATTCTCCTCGAGCTTTCCAATTTTCCTTGATACTTTGGTAGTAACAGTATCTTGTTTTGAAGTTGTCACTGCGTTGGAATCACCGCATCTGTTCCTTTCATGGTGCACTTGAAGAGCTTCATTCAAAGTCCTAATACATTCTATGCTAAGCAAGTCACGCTCTCGGGAATCATTGTCTGATTGGTCCAGTGTTGACGGATCAGGAGGGTCTGGAAACGTAGCCCCACAGTTATTTACCATATCAGTATGGATCCAACTTGCTTTATCAAAGCTCCACTGGCCAACTCTGAATTCCAATCCATAGTGGAATATTGTTATAGAAATTTTCCGCCTAACAAATATCCTGCACTTAACACCAGGTACAGGAACATACCCTGGCTATATCAATATCTCATTGTTTATGGTATGCCTCAGATTTAACTGCACAAGAAACAATAGCATGAAAATAATAAGAATCGTTAAAGTCTTCAAATGCTTTCACAGCATGATGTTCTTGTAGATATTTAGATATGTAACAAGAAGCTGAATATATATAAAAGACAATCTTCATGATTTTTCCAGCAGATGAGCGTAAAATGCAAACAAAACGAATAGTTCCTAGAATAAGTCCATATGGAGTTACCTCTGCTGTACCAAAAGAGCAACCATACATTTCACTTATCCATCCAGACTCGTAAACATCCCCAGTTATGTTTCTAGACCAGTGAGATCTGTCTGCTCGATCCTCCTCAGTTTTATGGAGCCACAGCAGCGCAAATTTTTGAAGATCATTTATATGCATAATGATCACACCTCCAACCTTGTCACAAGCTTCAGGATGGTGGGTGTGGAGCTTTGCAAGCTCGTTATCACATCCAATCAGGTAGCTGACGTGAAATGTAAAGCAGAAGACACTTCATTATGACTTTGCAAGATTATCCAACAGAAAATGAGCAAAAAATGAGAAAGTGAATGATTTTCCAACACCATTTGTGGTTCCCAAACTAACAAAAATCATACTAAATATATATATTACCCATAGGGAGTTGAAACTGGTCTGCCTTTTGCTGCCTTGAACTCCCAAGGTGTTATTGGTCCTCTCATAATCATGTCTGCATCGAGGATTACTATGTACTCCGCATCAGTCTTTACATGATTAAGCCAATGAAGAACTTCTGCAGGTTTATTTATAGCAGGGTACCTATAGTTAGAAAAACAATTTTCTGGATTTACTCTATTTTACCTCCAAACAATCATGTTCATCAACAAGGTGAATTCACAATTAGCACATTCCACGTTTTCAGAGTGCCTCTAAAGACCAGAGTGATTTGGATGAACTTCAGATATAATTGACATAAAATATGTAAAAAGTAGGAGACCGTACCAATCTCCTGTTAATGGATGCCTGCTCATGGACGGCACATAATGAGTTGGAGCCAAATGATGTCCTTTATAATTTTTTTAAATCTTCATCTGTGCAGCTGAGTAGCTGTGTTATGTTTCCAGGCTGGCCACTCATGTGGAAACTATGGACTAAACCTACAGTCTGCCAATTGAAGTAGGATTAACGTTCAGTGGAGAATATGGTGTGGATCTTGGGATATGGCTTTGGAGGTTCTTCAACAACCTGGACATGAGGCTCGTTGACCACGTGAACACCAGTCTTTTAGGTTTGTCAACCTCCTGAACACGAGGTTCTTCACACATCATCTGAATAGTTCTGGGAGTCAAAAGTTTTGGTCTAGTAAGTTCTGCAAATGCTTTGCTCCTTAAGAAGCTCAAATACTTTGGCCACTTTGGTTTGGGGCAGCCATTGGCCACATGCTGCTGCAAAAGACCTTCATTGAGGGTATTGATACATTCTATATTTAGGAAGAGCGCCCTCCTCTTGTCTGGAGCTGTTTCAATTTGATTAACCTACATAGTACAAGAAACTATAAGTCAATGGAAATTTCTCGGAACAACTCTTCATCCATTAACTAAATCATGGTGATGCAGAAACAAAACAAAGCCAACTTTTTCTTATAGTTTTATTTCTGATTTAGAACTGCTACAGCTTCTATTTGTGATTGTGATGGTAATCTGGAAGTAGTGCCTCCAAAGCTTCCATGATTTTATACCATAGTAATGTATTGGGTAATCTAGGACTTATCATGTAGGTGGGCTCAATATTCAAAAGAATACTTGTCTTTATGCCCCAACATCTAAATTTAAAATAGCAAAGAAGATTCTGGTTAAATCCAATCAACACAACATAACTGGAAGTAAATAAGGCCACCATAAGCTTCACTTCTTGTTCTGTTATGCCAATAAAGGGAAATAATATATCACGTGAGCTTGATGCTTAAATGCATAGAGAGTTTCTATCTGTCACTGTATTACCTCTCTTGGATACGGAGGTTCAAGAAATAGCTGTCCACATGCATACACAATGTCGTCCTCATGGTACACTAGTCTACTGAATGACCAATTGCCAACCTTAAAAGGCAATCCATAATGCATGAGAATGGGCTCAACACCCTCTTGTGGTGTATATCCCGGATAGATCATCAAGTTATTGTTTATTTTGTGTCGAAGGCCAACCTGAGGATCCAAACAAATCATAAGTTATCTATTGCAATGAATTATACATTCAAGAAAGGGAGCAATGCAAAGGCAGAATGACTAAATTAAATACCTCAGCAGCACCAAAGGCATATCCACACATTTCACTGATCCATCCTGTTCCGTATATATCTCCAGTGTAATTGGTTGCCCAGTGAGCTCTATCTTCTCCAGTTTTTGAAAGCCACAAGGGCGCCAAAGCTCGAAGATCAATGCATGACTAAAAGCCCACCAACCTTGTCACAAAGTTCCGGGTGCTTTGTATGAAATT
The DNA here is from genome assembly GCA_016801395.1 of Leptodermis oblonga. Lineage (NCBI taxonomy): Eukaryota > Viridiplantae > Streptophyta > Magnoliopsida > Gentianales > Rubiaceae > Leptodermis > Leptodermis oblonga. Next base: position 3,497 of record VMRK01000024.1, read on the forward strand.
TAGCAAGAACATTGTCACAACCAACCAAATACCTAGTAAGGAAATGCGTACTTATGGATGAAAAAAATGTAATGTAGCAAATCCAAAAAATGGAAAAAGTTTTATTACAGTGCCCTCTAGAATGATTTGTTAAAGAAAGAATTTCAAGATATGAGTTAAAAGAGTCAACATTGCAATTTTTAATTCACTGCATTAGGTTCCAAATAAATTTAAATTCTATACTGCTCAGCTTTAGGAATTGGTCAGGACTACTCCGTATTTTCACAAAAAAATTCAAAACAAAATAGTTCACTTCACTATTCAAGGCCATTGAAAACTGATAGTAGGTTGGTTCTGCAGTATGGGCAGGAGAGAAACTCAGAAAATTAAGGCTTTCGAGCCTTTCCATGTAAATTTAGGATTACAGTTACCCAAACTGTAATGAAAAATGAAGAAGAATCACTTTTAACTTGATGCTCTCAGCAAACATCCTGGAAAACAAGGAACTGTATATAAATTGAATGATTATGCATCAGCTATAAGAGTGAATAAGTGTACCCGTAATATGCAGCTACTGGCCTGCCCTTCTCAGCGCCAAGTACCCAGGGTACTATTGGACCTCGTATGATCATGTCTGTATCTAAAATTACAACCCAATCAACGTTTGCCGCATCTTTACTGTGTTCAAGCCAGTGGACTATTCCAGCTGGTTTGTCAATTGCAGGATACCTGTGAGTTACAAGCAAACGAAAGCAATCTCATCGTTTTGGAAAAGGTAATCTTACGAAGCATCAACCACATTGAACATCAAACCAATATAAATAGAAACATAATAGGCGTAACTGAATCCCATATTGTATATTATTTATTGTCATCAAACTAACAAACAATAATGTGGAACAAAATACTAGGACAAGAGGATTGATACCAATCACCAGTCTTTGGGTGTCTGCTCATGGAGGGAGCCTCAAAGGTGGGAGCCAAGGGCATGCCTCTATAGGTCTTCTTCTCCTCATCGGTGCAGCTGAGCAGCCGGGTAACTGGGCCAGGCTGGCGGGACTTCCTGAAGCTGTGCATGAACCCCACTGTTTGCCAATCGAAATAGTTCTGGCATTCTACTGAGAACAGAGTGTGGATCCTCCACGGCGCCTGCGGCGAATGATGACGATGATCATGGACACCAGTCTTTCTGGCCACAAACACCGCTGAGCAACCCCAGAAACACCACCACTGCCACCAAGATAACACTTCTTGACCACATCAACACAACATGGGCATTCCAAATCTGGAACTGCTCGAAAGATCTGAGGGTGTTTGGTTGGTGGGTTTGGCAATGGAGTAATGGAATCATAAAAAAAATCAGTTGTTTGGTTGGTGGGTATGGCAATGGAGTAATGGAATCAAAATCCAAATAATTGGATTTGGGTGAAACCCACCCCCCCGTTGGGTTTGGATTCCCATTCCCTGGCCATTATTTTTCTGCCCACTTTAGCCTCCACAGGACTCTTCTTCTCCATTTCCCTGCTTCGAATCCCTTTGCCCTCCCCCTCCCTCCTCCAAGCTCATAAAATCACCACCACCATTTCAGCTCCTCAAACCCACCACCATAAAAGCATTTTTCCATAAAAGAAAAATCGATCCACCTTATTCCTTCCTCCCTTATTCCCTTATTCCACCATAAAAGCATTTTTCCATAAAACCCACCACCATCCTTGGCTTCATAAAGCTTTATCTATGGCGGGAGTAGCCATATCAGCAACTTTTTCATTCAAATTTTGGAAATCCTTTCTTATTTGCCCAAAAGGACTTTTTGTTTTTTGCAACAAGATCAGTGAATCAATCATAAAGATTATGGAAAAATGCTTGTGGGTGATGTTTTTATGAGCTTGGAGGAGGGAGGGGGAGGGGAGGCGGCCGGTGGTGGAGGACGAAGGAGGAGGGGGAAGGGAGTTGAAGGGGGAAAGGGGGAAGAATTTGGGGAAGAAGATGAATAGTAAATGTGGTAAGAAGGAAAAAAAAATTGAAAATTTCCCAAAACTGCCGTTTTTCCTAGATTTGCAACTAAACTTACAATTCCAAACTTATAATCTTTTTTTTTTTTTTTAAACTTTTATTCGGGTTTGAATAACTTTTAAAAAAAAAGATTAAAGAATTTAAAATGTTTAAATACATGTACAGTAGATAAAATGCAGAAGGTTATCATTCAGGACAATTTTGGTATTTTAAACCATTCCTAAACCCAAAGACAGAGTAACCAAACAGCATTATTGGTAATGATATCCAATCTCGACTTCTTAACCAAACAACATATTTGGAATGACCAAACCCATTCCCATTCCACTCTACTATCAAATCCATTCTCATTCCCATTCCCAGCAATTAACCAAACGCCCCTTGAATCTCATCCCCTAGTCTTGGATGGTCAAATCAGAAATGGCCTTAGTTTCCTCTACTAAATTATGCATAAATCAGCACATCATGGCTACAGAATCAATCTAGAAATAAAAATTAGGCGCAGCTCGTGTGACTCTTTGTATGCAAAAATGGAGTCTTAAAAACCACCCTTGACTTTTCCACTTGCAGGGAGTAAAATGCTAACCATGTAATAGTGTAATGTGATGGCAATGTTTCAATCATATCCCTAGTTACCTGCACCTTCCATTTATGAAAAGGATTAGACTAATGTGGCAATGAAGCTTGAAGATGGCAAGATGTTGATGCTAATGATGCTCTTCTTAATCCCTTTAGTTATTGCAACATAATGTACATGGGATAGGAGTTGTACAATGTCTTCCAACTGTTCAATTTTTTGTCTTTGAGATTTTCTACAGATAGACAAAATACTTGTTGTTTTAATTACACTAACAACAGTAGTGTCACTTACTTTGTTAAAAAACTTACAGAGAGTAGAAACTCTCGACAAGAAAGGCGAACTTTTTGGTGCCAAAAATAGGGTATTAAACCAAGAGAGCAATCAACAGAAACAAAGGAATCAATTCGGACAAAGATGCACAAGAAACAAAGCTATAAAATGCCAAAAACCCTAATTTCCAATAACAGAACAGATCCACCAGAGACAAAGTTATAAAATGCCAAAAACACAACATCATATTTTCAAAATTGACAGAACAGATTCAGCAGATACAGAGGTATAATCAAACACGATAAACACAACATCAAATAACAACCACCCAAATTCATCCAAGCTAATAGGAGAACAGATTCACCAAAAACCGTAACATCAAGGTATTGATTCATCAAAGCAAATAACAACGTAAACAGAGGAATAGATCTCCTGTCACGCACCTCCTCAAAATGAGTTCGCCATATGAATCTTTTAGGGATTGCCATATGAATTGAAGTAAAATTCGATGTGCAGAGCAAGCTTGGCGATCTTCAATGGCGTCGAGTCAACAGCTACATATGCCGTCGAGAGATGGAAGAGAGAACAGAGTGGCTAGTACTTAGTAGTATAATAGTATTTCAGTCGCTGAGAGAGAAAAGAAAGAAAGAGTAATGAAAGCGTTTGTTTTGGACGGCGAAAGCGTAGTTACGCTTTTGCAGTGTACTGTACGACTTTATAACGTAATTATGCAATCTAACGCGCACGTACGAAAAGGATTTTTTTCTCTTTTTTCTTTCTTCTTTTTCCCTTCCCTGTGTAGACTAGGACAGGGCCGACGGGCAATTCATACATAAAACGAAAATACAACACGAATTTGACACAATATAAATGAGTTAGAATTAAATATTTGCGGGATCACTTTTTAACTAGGTTGACACAAATAATTAAACAGGTAAGGTCAAAGTTAGAAATGTCGATACGTAAACCTACCAACTCGAACCCGTAAATGTGAACACGGGTACTTTTCAATACAATACGAAAATATGACATGATTCCAACATGATATAAAAGGATTATGATTGAAAATGTCGACACGAATAATTAAACGGATAAAGTCAATGCATAAAAAGTAAAGATATAAATATAAAATAAAATATGTCAAATTAGTATTTTAGGTGTTATACTTTAATATCTATAATAAATTATATATTTGTCAAAGTGAACATTTCTAACGTAATTGGAACGGAGGGGGGTATCTCATTAAAAGAGTCTAGCTTCACTTTATTTACATTGAATACGCTTACTAATATAATTATATATTATCATTAATTAACCTTTAGATAAAAATAATAATGATATAAAAATAAAAATTGTGATGTCAAATTATTTATTTTAGATGTTATTTCTTTCAAGGTAATAAATTGTACATTTTTTTAACTTTGAATATATCAAACTTTGAATGACAATGAATAAAATAAAAATTTCTCGCAAGTTTAATGGACAATCCATCCATCTTTTAGTTTTAAAGTTACCAGATAATTTAAATAAATAAATAAATAAATAAAGAGGTAAAATGTTACGTTTTAGAGAGTATGGTGGCCAAATTGATATTAAGGAAAAAGTTTTAGTTTCCGTCAAAGTTAACATTCCAATTTAACATAATGGTCAAACAATAAGTGTTTTTAAAAACATAGTGGCCAAAGTGACAAAAATAAAAGTTTAGTGGACAAAAGTATAATTTTTTGTAAAACTAGTGACAATCTAGGGGATAAAATATGTATTTTAAAAACAAAAGAGACAAAAGCAAAAGAATACTATAGAAAAAGAAGGGGGAGAAGGGTAAATAATAAAATTTTACGCAAACGACTGTAAAAAGGAGGGTTGTGTATACAAATCGAAGCCGAAGCTTTTCTCCCCAAATCGAAGCAGCAATTCAATCAGGTTCTTGTTTTCAATTCTATTACAACTCATAGATAATCTCGAATCTATTTCGATTCTTTTGCAATTCTCTTGATCCTGTACACCATTATATTGTTTGTATATTCCGCTTTGGTAATGGACTGTCACTGTGAGATAAACATTTGATGTAGAATAGCCTAGTTGCAGACATTGCGTCACAAAGTTTGAGTTGGTTAGTAATGTGCTGCCGCCGCAGATTAGTTAGCAGAATAATGATTTAGAGATAATCTTTGTACTTGGTAGTGTCACTTATTTGATTATTTGTGTGACAAAGAAATTTGAAATGGTAAAATTGTGACCCAATTGGAAAATTCTTGTGTAAAAAAGAAAAGAAAAAGTGTAATAATTATATTATTTTTTGAATTTAGGTGAATGAATATTTAGAAGGAATTTTAAATTTTGAATATAGTAGAAAATGAGGGTTTTTTTTTTTTTTATGTAAAATTTTGAAGGAATAAGTGATGATTTTTTTCTGGAAAAGAGACTCTATGTAGAACATCTTGATAGGAGTTGCAAAGTGAGACTTGGGTACGGCATCATGAGTAGATTAATTTTAAGAAAAAAAAACAGAGCTTAAATATTCATCATCTGGATATCTAACATGAGTGACTGTCGAACTTCTTCCTTATCAGCTTTTACTTGTCCTAAACTATTACACAGGTCCCGAATAACCGATAACATAAATTCTAATAGTAGACTGGGCTTTATTAAGGATGTTAACCAGGTTGAGGCAGTCTTTCTTCACTAAGACGTTAGTAATGCTGAATTGGCTAACCTTCCAATCCTCCCAGCTGCTGATTGTTGCTTCCAAAGCTCCATGCAGCTGTTGATTTATTGTTGCCTCCTACTCATTCTGAATGCTTAGTATTGCCTAACTAATGTCTCACAGAAAGGCAGGGGAGACTGATTTTCCTTTCTAGAATGGTTTTGTTCCTAAGTACTTCACATGAATATGTTGCTAGGTAGTATTATATGGAGGCTACTGTCGTGGAATTGCTTTATTAGCTCTTGTTCAATGTTGAACTGCTTGATTTGGCTTGGCAAGTAAAGTTATGTTTCCTGTTTTCATAGGACTGCTTGATTTTCCCAATAGTAACTTTTCATTCCGAGTGCTAAATTGATAATGTTGGGATTAGCACCTTTCTTCCTAGTAGATTTGAACTGCAACATTAATGTATCTTGTAATATTTATTTTTAGTTCATAAAGTTTAATACTAAAGCACCTTAATATTTTTAACACTAACATATTTTTTTCCTATTAGTATGGTTGACTTTATCGAGGAAGAAGTTAAGGGCTTCATCGACTATTCAAGAATACTGGGGGCAGGAAGGTATGGTGTAGTTTATCAAGGCATCATCCCGAGTTCGAACAATCATGGATTGGGAGACATGTTAGTCGCAATCAAGGTTTCCAAACAGGTTGAAAAAGGCACACTTGTGCAGTTCCAGGTACACAAACAACCATGAACTTGCAAATATATATATATATATATATTAATATATATATATATATATATATAAATTTTTCACCCTAACAGCTACCATTCTGTTTTGTTTTTTCAGAATGAAGCTCGTTGGCTCTCAAATCTATCGCATGACAACATAATTAATTTAGTTGGACACTGTCAGACTGAAGACAATGGATACCTTGTCTACGAATTTGCAAGAGGGAGGAATTTAGAGGACAGAGTCGAAGGTAACCTGTCACAATATATCATCAAATGCATTTCAAGCGTTACAGTCACTGAAAAATCTGTTCAATACTATGCAGAACTTAACTGGGAACAAACACTACAGATAATCAGAGGAGTGGCTGCAGCCATTAGTTATCTACACGGTATGAAAATACGCCATGGCGATTTGAAGACAGCCAATATACTTCTTACGGAGGTATGTTAAATTTTGCCAACACACTAGAATTTATCAACATTTCATGTTTAAATTTGAAACCTTTGGGTGTGTATAGGATCTGATCCCTAAAGTGGGCGATGTTGGCGGCATGACCACGCTACACCCTGACCACCTAGCTGACAGCTACAACATTCTGCTTCGCGAACTAAATATCCACACCCCAGGGTTTCTGGATCCTTGGTATATGTATAAATGTACTAGCCTAAATAGCTTGATTATTTCATTAGAATTAACTTGGTTAGCATGATATATTATTTTAACACAGTATTTTTTTTTCTTTTCAGGTGAAATGGACCTAGGGGATGATGTTTACGCTCTTGGGGTCATTATCCTACATTTACTGACTAAAGTGCACAAGGATCAACTCCCTGCCCTTCTGAAGGGGAAAATCCCTGTTACTGTTCATGACCAGCTCACACTCACAGGGTGCTCAAAAGAGGATGCCCAATCCCTCACACAATTGGTCAAAGAGATCACAACATCTTTGATAGATACTGAAGACATGTCAAAGAACTACCGGATGCCAATTGAACAAGTCATCCAACGCCTCGAACAACTCCAGGTGTCTTCAGTAGGCTTCTTCGAGGGTAGCTACTTGAAACTGAAACTCAAATTCAAGAAGTAAAAAGTACAGGTCAAAGATTTTCAGTGGAAGTTTTTTATATGTAATCTTTTCTTTGATGGAATTGTTAGACTTGGGATTATACAACTTGTGAAATTTTGGATTAGGTGTTGTGTTACTTTCGAATATAATTCCATATTTAATATCTATGCTGTCAGAACAGGCCATCTAGAAATTTCAAAAAATCAGAGTGGCTTCCTCATCAGTTGAAAATTTCCAAATAGTTTGGTTGCACTTAGAAAGAGTATAATCTAAAAAGCTTATATCAGTGTGGGATGTCAGAACACAAGTTACTTGACATTTCAATGGAAGTGGCCATCCGAAAAAGTTCTGGTTTAGAGAGGACTTGATAAAGCTAACTATTCCAGACGGCCTCAACTCCTTGTCAAGTTGCAGGCACTATCATTCATATAGTTAACTGCTATTCAAAAAGCCCTTGACGTCAAACAGGCACAAAACTTCATATAGTCCACTGTCAAGTTGCAAAAGGAAAACCTAAAAAGCAGCACAGAGGTGGCTAAAATAAAAATAGCAAAGCCGATCTATCTACTATAGTGAAGGTCTCTATCCTTGGATTTAGATGAATGATGCCTTGAAGGGCACAGTGACCATCAAGTTGATTAATCATTCATCAATATTTTAGGGTGCCAAGAAGAGGTGAAACCCAGGAACCACTGGAAAAAAAAAAAAAAAAAAAAAAAAACGGAAAATATAAACAACCACCAAACTAAAATAGGATTTCATTAGAGGACACAGCTTCTGCTGGTCCTTAGTGAAAGGGGTGGTAATATCAAAGGGAAATTTAATATGGCCCAAGTGGTGTTGTTGATCCAGAAGATTACTTACTAAAATTATAAACAATTAGTACAAGAAACGAGAGGGCTGAATGAAATTTGATGCAAATCTGACTTATGTACAGGAAAGTGATCAATATCAAGGGAGGAGAGAAGGAAATAATCATTACCTGCGCTGTGATACCCTCAATTTGCTCCAAGTCCTTAATTTCTGAACGGGGACAAATACGTTAATGGCCTACTGAAAATAATTTGGTGCAAATAATTGGTTACAAACCATATGACAGTACAAATACTCAAACCCAAATGCAGGAAAACTCTCCTAAAGCACTAAATGCAACATAAATTTCACAACAGTTGTTCATTCAGTAGATATCTATACCCCCTAGGTTCAGAAGTTCCTGTTTTCATATGCTATCGTAACAAGCAAAAAAAAAAAATAGAAAACAGAAAATCTCAGGAAATATAACAAAAAGCCAGTTTATCAAAATTTGCAAATGAACAATTGATGTTCAAACTCCTTGGATCGAAGAAAGAAAAGTAAAATTTTGAACTGATTTAAAAAAACCGTAAGATAGAGTAGATTTCTTTGTTCGCTGAAAAGTAGCCAGGTTACACTGGTTGAAATAGTTCTACATGTATTTGTCCTAATGATGAATCAGTTTTACTTTCTTATCATAACCATCCTATCCAAACTAAATCTTATTTGAAAGTTCAACCACTTTGTTCTGGAAATTTACAAAATCAAACAACATACTAAGCAAGACTACTGCCTTCCTTCCTTTTCTCTCTCAATCACTAAAGAGCAAGAAAATATCAGCCTACTGTCCTTTGAAATAGCAGAACAAATGTCACTACGGTGAGGGAGACTGCAAATAAAATATATAAGGAGCCAAATTGTAAGCTAGAGTAGCTCACTTTGAATTCCTTAGTGCAGGATTCAGAAACTTTAAATGAATGTGGTGAGACTTATTTAAAAGGCTAACAAATCAATTTGATGGGTTGATCTCATCATGTAAGGGAGATAACCACCCTAGCTTTTCCATTATGTTTACTGTGTTTTTATTAAAAAATGTGGTCAACCAAGCTATTGTACTCAATGTTTGGCAATCACAAATTAAACTCGATTGAAATTAGATATAAATTTAGCCATTGACATCATCATCGGCAGGGTCTTGAATATCAGTCTCCATTTTACAAAGGATAAGGTCCTATACTGTATGACAATTACTGCAAAAAATTTGTGCCTGAAATTCTAAGGCAAAGAACAGTAAAGCACCAAAGATAGGTCGCCAGCTAAAACAAAATTTCAAACAGTTCAAACTTAAAGAATAACCCCGGACTCCCACGTGGAGGGAGGGGTGTTTGAATAACTAGAAATAATGCCATACAATGATTGATGAAGAACAGATGAAAGATATTGATTTACAATGTGCCCTTGATTGTTAATCCTCAGTTAAAAATAAAACAATTTAGCTAAATCATATAAAAATAATAATTCAAAAGATGGCAGCCCGGTGCATAGAAACTCTTGCCTGTGAGGGGTCTGGAGCAGGCTCAGGCCATTAAATCTTGATATACATAGTCTTAGCTTATAAAAAATAATAATGATTAAGAAAAAAAAATCTCAAATTACATATTAAAAGTTGGCCTAGTAATAATTCCATTTCCACCAACTCCCATCTGAAAGTACACATGTAAACTGTTTGTAGACATCAAATTCCACAGGATGGAAAAAAAGGCCTTTTATGCAAGAACTTCTAAGTAAAACAACTCTCATACATAGAATGAATAGATTATGCAAGTTGTACAAAAACCTCTACAATTATGAAATTGTGAAATTGTTTATACACATCTATTCAACCGCTATGATTCTCTGCATACAACTTACTGGAGCTGGGAGATTCAAGACCTAGACTAGAAATTACTGATGATAAACAACATATACCTGTAGTCCTTAAAAGGAATAAAAATGACTGCAGAAGGTCCACTAAAGCAGAAAGCTTTATGAAATGTTGGTGGAGAACAAGAAGGGATCTCACCTTTATAGGCCAGCAGACTTACAGAAGTATAGGATGGTTGTTTCTGTTAACAGTGACCGCAAACAGTAAATGATTGGAGAAGGTCCAGTAAAGTGGAAATGTTTTAATGTAGAACAAACAATTACATGCCAACAGATTTAGAGAGGCTTAGGATAACTGTTATGTAGCTCCGCCTATCTATAGGCAGCCTGCTTGCCTTGCTTATCAAGGCCAAGAGTTGTCGGATTAAAACTGAAATATAGAGGGTTGTGTTAAGCTCACAGTTAGCATAAAACTTTGTCAAATCTCATTATGGGGATCATATCGTCTAAATGCTATGATGCTAGCTGCTCTAAGGAGTGCATCGCAAAGTCCGACTGTAACGTCTTGGTAAGGGCCGTTGCACCTCCATGAGGATTTGAGTGTAGTGCAAAATAGGTAAGAATCCTTGCACACTAATGGGAGGAAAAATAAGGGAAAATGTAAGAAGGCTAAACCTTATAGAATTAGTTGTTGGAGTATTGAAAGTTTCAGGTAAAACAATAGAGTTAATCAACACTGTGACGGGGATGCATACATTTTGTGTCCAGAAAACTAAATGGGTAGGTAAAAAGGCTAAAGTTTTAGACACCACGGGGTCTAAACTATAGCACACGGGTAACCAGGAATGGGGTATGTATTATTGTAGATTTGTTATTAGTAAAATAGGTAGTTTGAGTAGTTAGAAATGGGGTTGGAGTTATAGCCAGTAAAATTATTATTATAGGACCTATCATAATACGGTGTATACGCAGCCTTGGTGGGATTAGATGAATCTACAAAATCAAATTTTAGGAAGATTTCAAAACTTGAGTCCAAGCAAATCCTCAAATTGAAAAGAATTGTTATAGGTGGGGAGTTAAAAGGCAAATTATATAAAACAGCTATAAGAAAAGCAATGCTTTACGGTTCGGATTGTTGGGCAACTAAATATGAACATGAACAAAAATGAGAGTAGCGGAAATGAGAATGTTGAAATAGATGTGTGTGGACATATTAGGATAGATAGAATAAAGTAAAGAAAATATCAAAAAGAAAGTAAGAGTAGCTTCAATAGATGAAAAAAAAAAAAAATAGAAAAACACACCTGAGATGATTTGGAACAATTTTGTTGTATAAGACCTTTAGATGCCCTGGAATGAGGGGTAAACAATACAGATACATTAACCAATATTAAAAGGAGAAGGGATAGAAAAAAAATTTAAAAAGGAAAAACAACTGTAAAGTAAAAATGTTATATTCAGGTCTAGATGATAGTTGATTAAACAACCTAAAGTATGGAATCCTATCAGGAATCCCTTGCCCAATAACTTCCCTAAGCAGTATAGACTTACATTTAGGTAGCCACTAGAATAACACAACTTCTGAGAGCACCTAAGAAGGGGGGGGGGGGGGGGGGGGGGAGAAAAAAAAAAAAGGAAAAAGGTAAGTATCAACTGCTGATTGCACCTTCATTTAGACCAGAAAGTGATCATAGCTTTTGCATAGGCTTCTAATGTCCAATATTACTATTTATGAACAGGTGCTTTAGATCAAAATCCTTGAAGAGTGCAATGGATGCCTGAGAAAAGAAGGCTAAAATTTCTGATTTTTATAAAGGAATGACAATCTTATTATAGCATCAGCGAACATCAAGAGAGTCATCTGTGACCCCTATAGACCAACAACCCTGAGATAAAACATCTGTAAGTAGATGGAGAAAAAGGTAATTCTCGAGATGTTTCAATAAAACCCAGGGTAGCCAAGACAAGACATATATTATATTTTCTACTTTTAATGGGTCAAGCTTTGATGAAAGCCATTAAAAGAGGCATTGGAGAAAGTCTATGTACCATTTCCAAGTTGTTTCTCGGGCAAATGTCAATTACCCCTTTGTGGCATGTGTCGAGTGACAATTACACCGTGTTTTTAAATACCACATTACCGCCTCATGTTTCTAGACTGAAGTGTCAATTGGATGGAAAATCATTACATAAATGGCGAGTGAAATGCACGCATGAGCAAGGCGAGTAGAAACTAAAAAGAAAGTGAAACCAAAATTTTATTACCAAATTACACCTTTCCCTTCCATCTCTCATCTCCTCAGTCATGAAATGTTATCGTTGCAGAGGGCGAGTTCTTTAGGACTATTTCCAATCTATGGTGAGAAAAATTACTAGTTTTAAATTGAGATTTCTTCATCAAGAAGGCTACGGTGAAGTGGGTTTTTCTAATTTTATTATTCAAATGGAGAAAATTTACAGTACTTTTTCTTTCTGCTGGAAAATCAATTACTGAACATCTGGAACTTAATTTCAGTTGTCCCAATGATGAGAAAAGCATGTGACCTTTAACTTTTCTTGTGTATATTTCTGTTTACTTACGTTCATTTGGCATTAATTTTCAATTAATCATCAAAATGAAATCCATGACTAGAACAATAAGAACAAAAGAAAAACCAGGTCCATCCGAATAAAAAATCGTAACCCGCAACCAGAAGGAAAATGAAGCTTTCTTTATTACGATGACCAGGAAAAAGAAGAAAGGGAACAAAGATTATAATTCAAAAACCCATGACAAGAAGCAAAATGAAGAGATGGGTGAAAAGAACAAAAATTTCGAAACAGGAACACACAATTCCAGAAGCAAGAAGATCAAAAGGTCTGTCAGCAACAGATTAAAGCTAGCGGACACATCACACATCCGCTGGTGATTCTACACCGATGCTGCCTTCAAATCAAACAATATATCGACACCGTTAAATGGAATGCTGCAGGTTCAGGCCTAGTTTGGGGTTTGTAACTTGTGATTATATGTTTCATTTACGTTTTTATGCTTTACTATTGTTCCCGCCATACAATATTGTGGTTCTTGTTGATTAGGAATGTTAAAAGATCCAATTGTTGTCGGGATTTTGAGTTGGAAACCTTGTAAGCTACATGTTTGGTAGATTGCTCACTTGCACATGCCATGCTAGTTGCTCTCATTTTGACATGTACTTGTGGGAAGTGGAGCATTGATTGGAAACTTTGCTGCCTGGCTGGAGAAATTTACTAACAAAATTAAAGAAGTTTTTTTTTAATAAGACCGGCGATGCTTTACGGTTTGGAGTGTTGGGCAACAAAATTTGAACTTGCAGAAATGAGGACGTCGAGATGGATGTGTGGGCATACTAGGTTAGATCAAATAAGGGCTTGTTCTTTATCTCATGTTTAAAACTAAGTTTGAAAACATGTTTTGGAAAATAGTTTTATAATGTAAAAAGTGTACTGAAAATGTAAAAAGTAGATGCTGAATAGTAAAAAATTGTATTGGAAATGATGAAAAATGATTAAAATATATTAAATTTACTATTGAAACCAAAACCGTTTTCAAAACCAAAACCAAAGAACAGGCCCTAAGTAATGCGATTATTCTCCAACAGATGAAAAAACGAGAGAAACACACCTAAGATGTTTGGACATGTACGTAGGAGACTCTTGGAAGCCCTAGTAAGATGGATAGAAAACTGAGAAGCATTAATTAATATTAAACAGGATAGAGGAAGACCTTAAAAAGAACTAGAAAACAATTTTCGAACATGACACGTTATATTTGAATATAAATGAGTCAATGTGTCTCAACCGTACACACTGGCGAGATATGATCCATTTAGCCGACCCCACGTAGTGGGACAAAGGCTTAGCTCTTGTTGTTAATTAAGGTTATTTTAGGTATTTTACACTTTTTAGACATAAGACTGTTAGTGTTGAATTTTTCCATCTAATTGACACTCTAGTCCCAAAAGAAGAAGAGGTAACATGATATTTAGAAAGCATAAGTATGTAACTGTTACTTGACATAAAACGCAGGGGTACCTGTCCTTTGCCCTTGTTTCTTTTATTTTTCTTTGCTTTGTTCTGCTTTGTTGGAGTCATTTTGGAAGTCTTCAAAACTTTGGACGACTTGGGCCTTGAAGATTCAGATATGATGGATTTTCAAGGTTATAAAGAGCTTAATTAAATTTTAGTCCTATATGTTCCAAGTTTTCCCAAAGGGTTAAACTTGGGTTAATATCCCTAAATTGAATTGAGACAAAATATGGTCTTTCTATTTTGGAGGAAATTTAGTGGCGGGATTATTAATGTTTATAGTAACTTAAGCCAATTTTGTAAGGGGTTTTCTTTTATTCCAAGTTGTAAGGCTTAAGAGCTTCTTGATTGTTACATAATTTTATTGTGTCCCTGAAGGTAAAAAGGGATTCTTGCTTCTAGAGAATTTCCTTAAAGTTGAAAGACTAGTGGTTAGGAAATTCTTCACCTTGAAGGATTAGGTTTTCTTAAAGTTAGCTTCCCTCTGGTTAGTTCCTCTTTTGTTTATGGTAATTCCAAGCCTTTAAGGTTTTTGAAAATTTACTGACCTTTTTGATTGAAGGAATTCGGCAACCCCTCTCCTATGAATATGGGTCCTGTCTAACCTTCATTCTTTAAGATTTCAAGATATAATTGAAGAGGATTTTCTCTCTTTCCACATAAGAATTGTTCTTGAAGACTTATCAGTTCAAGCTATTGTTTCACTTGAACTGTGGCGTCCTCAACTCAAACATCTCCTCTTTGTTCTTAGGCTGGGGTTTCTTGGTTAGATCCACAACGGATCTTAGAAACATACCTTTTGGCCCTTTGAATCTTTATTGGCATATTTTTTCGCACCATTACTTTGAATGTACATCATGTTGAGTGTGAATTTAACTAGGAAATCTCAGAAACCTATAGCTCCGCAGATCAAAAGAAGGGCAAGGTGCAACAGATATCCTTGAAAGAAAATGCTAGAAGTTTCATTACTCTTCATATTTCCCACAATATTAGAGACTAGCAGAACTGAAAGTTTTATGTTCTCATTTAGAATGAAATAGCTCAATTCGCATGCAACAAAACGGGCAATCCCATTACTCACCACTAACAGATACATGGTGGCAATCCCATTATTCACCACTAACAGATACATGGTCAATCAAAAGGGGCAATCCCACATTTTCACCAGTGACAGATACATAACATCAAGAGATAATAAAAAATTTTAGCAACATAGTACAGGATTTATCTTAATATGGTCCTTTATTATTGGACAAAAGGTGGTTTTCTAAACAAACAAATAGAAAAACCTTAGAACTTGATATTATGAGAGCCAAGGAAATAATTCCTGATTTGAACACAAATTATTGGGATTCATATCCACTAAATGGCTCCCCAGCCAAATATTCAGGAAACTGTATGTGTACATAAGGCCAACCCGAAAATAATGGTGCAAGGAACTTAAAACTTAGGAAAGAAAGATTAATGAATAATCATTTAGACAGTTGGCCAAAGGCACGACATGATACCTTAGAAGAGGTAATAAACTCAGAAGGATCGCTAAAATCTGAGATTCTGCTTCCTATAAAACTTCTAATGATTTCAAAGTGTTAGACATTAATGAAATAAACTGTAGACAAAGCAATTTTAAATCTCAAGAAAAATATAGATTTTTATTTCCTTGACGTTTGAGTACTGCATCTAGTGAGATTTCATTCAAACTACCATACATTTCAAAAATAAGAATAACCAGAGCAGATTTTGGAATTAAACATTATTTATGGTACACATAGGCAAGTTACAAAGAATTGTTCACTTGGAATTCCACTACTGCAACTTGGAAGGCTTTTAACAAAATAATTAAAGCATTACTCCTTAAAAGATTAAAGTAGAAGAATGAAACAATGTAACAGAGCTTTACTCACAGACATGCTGTTAATTAGAGTCCGCACTGATAAAGCCAATGAGATACGAGTGAAGGTGCCAATTATCCACTCACCCATGGATCTGCGAAAAACAACAAAGGCTAGATGAGATATTTCCAATCCCACAAAAACTGCATAGATTGAAACTTAATTGTACAGTAATAAAACTCTGCAGTCTACTGGTGATAAGAGAAGACAACTGCCACTACAACTGTGTAACCAACTAATAAATAAACAGGAAAAGTTTAATGTCCATGCATCAACTCGTCAGATGTCAATGCACAATCTCTTGGAGGCATATATGTAGGCCGTAATTTATCCAATTCCATTATTATAGACCTGATCTCATGTTCAAAATCTTTATTCCAGTCCTTGATCTAATCTGACAGGGAAGAATCAGAATAACAGAGCAGATGCACGGGGATAAAAAACAGAGGAAAGAAATAATGATAGAACAAGATCATCTTCTGAATCCAATTCATTCATCAAAGCTAATAATAGAACAAGATGCACCAGAAACAGAGGTATCAAACACCATAAACCTAAGATCATTCTCTGAATTACTAATAACAGAAAAGATCCACCAGAAACAAAGGTATAAAACACCACAAACATAACATTATCTTCTGAATTGCTAATTATAGAACAGGTTCATTAGATACATATGCATAAAACACCACAAACTTAACATCATCTTCTGAATTGTAAAATTCATCCAAGCTAATAACAGAACATATTCATCAAAAACAAAAGAACTAAAGGTACAAATTCATCAACTTCGGATTGGAATTAATTCATCAAAGCTAATAACGGAACAGATACATCGAAAACAGAGGAACAGATCTCCTGTAACTCGCCTCCTCAAATGTTGCATCTGATCTGAAACTTCATCCGATCTGTAACAGCTCTTCTTCCCGGTGACCTTTAATGCGCTGGAAGGACTCCGGCCGTCGAGTCAACGCCAACGGCGACATGTGGTTAGTAGTATTTTAAAAAAAAAAAAATTTTAAATTCAGTCGCAGGGAGTAAAGAAAAGAAAGAGTAAAAAGGGAGGAACAGAATAAGCGTTAGATTTGTAGTGTACGACTTTAGAACAAGGTAATCAAAAACTGAAGTCTGGGCTTGTGCAGGCTCTCTGACACACACACGACACCCCCACGAAACAGAAGTGTTAATATGTAGTACAGAATTTTACTAAACGTAATCCCGAAATATTATTTAAAAATGAAAAGACCATAATGCCCTTTGTTCAACTTTTTAACCTTTTTTTTTTTTTTTTACTTACCGTTTCCACTGCAGCTTACTGTTCTCCTTCTTTCCTTCAGCGCAGAGAACGCAGAAACGGGAACAGGCGACGGCGACCAGTGGCGGATTCACCGGCTCGCCTCCCCTTCCTCCGGTAGCAGAGGGTACTACTGTTATTGAAAAAAGTTGCGCCACTGAAAAATCCCATGGTACCAGCCACCGCTAGAAGCCCCCAATATTCTCTACCTGCTGCGCTCAGCGCCCTAGCAAGATCAGTATCGCTCCCGCTGCACCGCACCGCCGCCTGAAACTGGAGTTGGGTGGATGAAGATATGAAGGCTGTTAAAATTTACAGTACAGTGGGTAGAGAGATCGATCGTGAGGAAGAAGATGACTCTTAAATTTCTTTTTACTGAACTCAGTAAACGCAGTTCCTTATAAAAGACTAAAATGCTCCTGGAGAAAAAAAAAAAGAAAAGTATTTGAACAGTAACGCGCGTTTAAAC
Source organism: Leptodermis oblonga (assembly GCA_016801395.1). Lineage (NCBI taxonomy): Eukaryota > Viridiplantae > Streptophyta > Magnoliopsida > Gentianales > Rubiaceae > Leptodermis > Leptodermis oblonga. The sequence goes on from VMRK01000024.1 coordinate 21,152, forward strand.
AGTAACAATTTTCACTAAAATTTACAGTACAGTGGGTAGAGAGATCGATCGTGAGAAAGAAGATGACTCTTAAATTTCTTTTTACTGAACTCAGTAAACGCAGTAACATTTCCTTATAAAAGATTAAAATGCTCCTGGAGCAAAAAAAAAAGAAAAGGTATTTGAACAGTAACGCGCGTTTGAACAGTAACAATTTTCACTAAAATTTACAGTACAGTGGGTAGAGAGATCGATCGTGAGGAAGAAGATGACTCTTAAATTTCTTTTTACTGAACTCAGTAAACGCAGTAACATTTCCTTATAAAAGACTAAAATGCTCCTGGAGCAAAAAAAAAAGAAAAGGTATTTGAACAGTAACGCGCGTTTGAACAGTAACAATTTTCACTAAACGCAGTAACATTTCCCTGTAAAAAGTCCGAATTACCCGACTACGATCCATATTACACTATAAGTAAACACTATATTTATTTTTTTTATTTTAAATTAGTTTGCATAAATTCTCTATATACCTCTTCATTATAATTTTCAAGAAAAAAAACCCATTCGGTTTTTTCCCGGATCGGCGATTATCCGGACGTTTTTTTCTGTTTCTGCAACATTTCGACCGGGGAGACTGAGTACCCGGTTAAACGCAGTAACAGAAAATACCGCCATTTTCTGGCGATATTTTCCGGCCAAAATATTGTCATTTTCCGGCGATATTTTGGCCGGAAAATATCGCCGGAAAATGGCGGTATTTTCTGTTACTGCGTTTAACCGGGCACGTGTGAACAGTACCCGATTTTCTTATTTTTGGCCAGAAACATTTTTGTCTTTTCACAAGAAAATGTTACTGCGTTTAGTAAAATAGTTACTGCATATAGTATCCCTCTATTTTTATTTTTATTTTTTGTCTTTTAAGTAAAACGGAGAGAAAAAAGCCCAGCTCCTCCTGTCCCCTTCATAATCCTATGCCATATGCTGGCCCATTTCTTTCATAATTTTTTATATTTTCTTTTAGTTTTTTCTTCTTTTTTTCTCCAATATTTGTGTCTTAGTTTTTTTTTCTGGTTGATTAATTATTATGAATTTTTGATCGAATATTTATTATTCATAAGTTAGTTTTGAATATTGTAATTAAATATTATTAATAAGTTATTTGAAATTTTTTATTTTTAAAATTAAATATTTATATGTAAATTGAATATTGGAAATATTTATTAATTTTTTATTCATGACTATTTATTTATATAATTGTATTAATAAACAGAAGTTTTGGATTTAATAATTTTGATAGGGATAAAATTTTAGAATAAAAGGTTAAATCCTCTAAAAGTTATGATAAAGATAATAGTAAAAGAAACATTTGCCAGTGAGGAGACTAGTCTCTTAGATCCGAGTAGCTTTTCTTATCTTCGGCTATGAGAACTTTCCACCTATCTGTATTTAGTCTGCATTTGCATTTTTGTATCACTGATGTATATATTGTTCGTTATGTCCCTTTGAAAAAAAAAAAAAAGTGGCATTTTTATTTCTTTATCTAATAACAAGTTCCCATGCCGCAACCACTTAATTGACGGTTAAAAAAAAATAAAAAAATTCACTTATGTAATCCTACACGAATGCTGATTTCAATTATCCAAAACAACATAATGTATAAACCAATTAATGTTTGCACTATAAATTAAAACTGAAAAGAGTATTTTAGTAAGGTCCTTCCTTGGTAAAGAGTATGGAAATTCTAAGTTATCAATTCGATACTCTAATAATTATATAATGCTAAAAAAAAACCTTTATTGTTGAGCACCACCTAAAATTTCGTTATGGCTTCGCCATTGACGACGATGAAGAGCGAAAACAGATCCGGCAACGAAACCTCAACGGCGAAGGCGACGGACTACCAGAAACCTCAACCCAACACGCAGCGAAGAACTCTAGCCCTGGCGGTTCCGGCAGCAAAAAAAACTCTGCTGCTCCGGCGGCGCAGCGCGTCGCGAGCGAACCCAAGCACGTCAGTTCGAGTAGCAAACCCGGCGGCAAAAAATAAATGTCAAACATAGTGATACATAATCTTTCTACAGTAGTAAAACTTGGTACTACATTTAACAACCCCCACACGAATAAGGGGTTTTAGTTTCCTTTTTTATTTTTTCCGAGACGACAGCCTAGATTACGGGACTATATACAAGTAGAGAAATTTAAAAAATTACAACTTTAGTCCATATTCTTTATTTAAGTAACAAATGTAGTCCAGATTTTTTAAAAATTATCAAATATAACCGTATTCTTTAAAAATTAATGTAGTCCATAATATTTTTTTTAAAAATAATTGTAGTCATCTAAAAACGAAAAATTTACCACAACTAACGGGTGATCGACTCACCGCTACGTTAGTCAAAACCATCTTCAACTACTCCAATCATTATAAAGTATTGAAGTAGTGTGGATGATGTAAAATCTATGGTCTGTCAAATTTAGTAATTGATGTATCACATGTCTCATTGCATATAATTTTTTGGAATGTATTATATATCAGTTATAAATCTTTGATTTTTGAGTTTAGGAAATTAAGAAAAAAAGTATCATGGTATAAGAATTTTTTTTTTTTTTTGAAAAGAAAAAGGGAAATTATCAAGAGATAAAAATCCGGAAGGTGTAATACTCACAGAAAAAGTTTCAAAAGAAAATAAATACTCGTAGTACTTACCGAAAGTCTTCAGTCAGACTCAGATGTTATGGACTACTTTCTACTCATTAGCACGAAAAATGGAAAGGACAGAACAAAAATTCTGTAGGCGTGGGGTGTCAGAGGAATTCGTGAAAGTCTCACGTTTTGTAACTCGCCTGAGTTAAAAGTCTTTTGAATGTAATCTGACAAAGAAAGAGAGAATCAACGAAGAGTGTGCATAAGTTGAATAGATGCGGGTTTTCCTTTGTTCGGATATCTCGTTCGATTCCTTTTTTATTTGGAAGCTGCTATCTGTTCTCTTAATTATTATTCTTAAGAAATTTTTTAATTAGAGAAAAAATTGATTTTGGAAGAAATTTTTTTTAAGGATTTGTATAAAAAAAGAAAAAAATTTGTAATGATTATGTTTTTTTGAATTTATGTGAATGAGAATTTAGAGAAAATTTTAAAATTTAAATTGTGAATTTAGTAAAAATAATGTTTTTTTTTATATAATATTTTTTTTAAAAAATAATATTTTTTCTAAGTGTGTGACTAAGAAAAGAGAGCCTATGCACTGAATTGTGGCAAGGGTTTGTGGCACTGAAGTAATTTGGCGGGCCCCATTACCGCAAATGCCCCTCCTTCGTTTCCAGTTTGCACGCCACGTAATACCCAAAAAAACAAATATCTATATAGGTGGAAAATTTTGTGGAGGAAATTGAGTGGGTCCAACTCTGATGTTATATATTTCCCAAGACGAGCATGATGCATGATGGAGGTAGTGGAGTGTGGAGAGCTGCATGCACATCCTGGATGCCAGAAAACTTCTACCTGGATGCATAGTTGTCAAACTCGTACGATACGTACGTATCATGAATTGAGAATTTCGATACGTATCGCAAGTCGCTGTGAATCGTTGATTTTTTGTCGTTTCGCACGATTCGATACGGTCTCGCATATCGTCTCGAATCGGACGTTTTTTTCCTCTTCTTCAAATTGACTCTGAAGCTGCTTTGTATTTTTAATATAGTGCTTTTGACTTGACTTTTTTACTTTCAACCCACAAAAATAAATAATTAAAGCCCATAGAAAAGTCCAAAAACTTGTTATACTCTCTCAAAGCCCCACTCCCTTTCAGTTTCAGTCCCTCCCTCCCACTCATGTTGGAGACAGAATAGAGCTTAAAGATGAAGATGCAAGCTTGAAGATGAAATCTTGAAAAATCAAAGCTTAAAGGCTGGAACTTTGCAATGAGTTTTTTGTACTCAAACTCTTTAGCCTTTCTTCTAGCTGATTGCAAAGCAAAATAACATCAAACAAGGTATTTTCCTTTTCTTTCTTTTCAATTTTTTTTTTTTTACTTTTTATTATTATGTAAAATTCCAAATCTTTTGTTTATCAAATTCAGTGTAGTGTCATATTAATGTAATTTGAGGACTCTTATTTCATTCGTTTAAACTTTACAACGTTTTTAAGTTTCAATATTCCTTTAGTAAGGGTATGGTTGGCTTTCAAAGTTGGTGTTGTGATCAAAATAAATAATGATGTTGTCATGAATCATGACTCATGTTGGTATATTATTTTTTATTTGAAGTTAGTTGCTTTGTTCACTAATTATTTTTGCTATTATAGATATATAGTACTGCATTGAAATATTGCTCTGTTCTTAGTGCTCTCATGTCCTATTTTGTTGTGTTTTTGTTACTTTTATTGTAGCTTACAAGTTATTTATGGGTGTTCATTTGAATTTTTTAATATTAGTATGTTACTTGTTTTGTTTTTCTAAATGAAGATGCCTCCAAAAGGGAAAAGAAAGAAGGATTTCACATGGGATCATTGTACAACGGTTTATGAAATAGTAGAGGGTAAGGTTGACAACTCAAGACTGCTATTGAAATTTAATTACTGTGAAAACAACTATTGGGGTGGAGTTTCTAGAATGAAGAATCACCTAGCTCGAACTAGAAAAGATGTCGCTCTATGTGAAAAGGCTTCAGAAGATGTGGCAAAAAAGTTTCGAAAAATCTTGGAAGAAATAAAGGATAGTAAATTTATGAATGATGATATTGTAGACTTAAGTTGCTTTGATGAGAAAAATAATGAAATGACTTTCAAGAAAGGAAAAGGAAAAACACAAACCACTATGAATGCATTCAGTAAAGATAGAGTTTTGCCTTGTATGGATATTTGTAGATTTTTCTATGGTCATGCCTTGCCATTCCATTTGGTAAAAAACCCCTTGTTTCAAAAAATGATAAGTTCAGCAATTGAGTATGGAAAAGGGTTGAAGCTTCCTTCTTACCATGAGACAAGGGTTACTTTTCTTAAAAAAGAAGTAGAAAATGTGAATCAGAACTCGAAGACATACAAAGTTGAATGGAAACAAACTGGTTGCACTTTGATGTTCGATGGATGGACAGATGGAAGAGGGAGATCTATTGCAAATTTTCTTGTGAATAGCCTAAAAGGAACTGTCTTTCTTAAATCATTGGACACATCAGGCATATGTAAAGATGCAACCAACTTATTTTAAATGCTTGATTCTATTGTGGAAGAAGTTGGAGAAGAGAATGTGGTTCAAGTTGTGACAGATAGTGCCTCTGCTTATGTTGTCGCCGGAGACTTGTTAATGGCAAAAAGGGAAGAGTTATTTTGGTCTCTTTGTGCAGCACATTTGATAGATTTAATGTTGAGTGATATTGGTGAATTGCCTATCTATAAAGACACATTAGATAAAGCAAAGACAATAACCAAATATATCTATCATCATGCTTGGGTTCTTGATTTGATGAGGCAATATACCAAGAAAAGAGAATTGGCACGTCCAGGAGTTACAAGGTTTGCTACAACTTTTCTTACTTTGAAGGCACTTTTTACACAAAAGCAATCCTTAAGAGAGAGGTTTGCATCTGAAGAATGGAATTCAAGTACTTATGCCAAGAAAAAGGATGCCAAAATAATTGAAGAACTACTATTGGGCAACTACAAGTTTTGGACAGCCATAAAATATTGCTTGAAAGGGGTTCTTCCTTTAGTAAAATTTTAAGATTAGTTGATGGTGATGCAAAACCTGCAATGGGTTACATTTTTTAGGCAATGGAGAGAGGTAAAGAACAGATTGCAAAAAATTTTGCGGAAGTGAAGTCAAGGTGCAATCGGATTTGGACCATTATTGATACTCGTTGGGAACTACAACTCCATAGGCCTCTTCATGCTGCAGCTTACTATCTAAATCCAAAGTAAGTTTGTTATGATTAATTTATTAAGTTCAGATTTATTATTATTCTCTTATTAATGTAAAATGTTTCTCTATATTTTATCTTTGTTTAGGTTTCACTATTCAAGTAATTTCAATGGAGGTCATGAAGTGAAATTGGGATTTTATAAGACAATTGAGAGAATGTATCCAAATATTGGGTCTAGAATCAAAATGGATGAGCAAATGGAAAAGTTTCACAAAGCTGAAGGCATGTTTGGTTTAGACACGGTAGTAGTCACAAGACAAAAAAAGCAACTTGGTGAGTATTTCTATGATTTTCTTGTGTTTATAAAATGTCCATTGCTACTAAGTTCATTTCCACGAGTTGGTTCTTTTTTTTCTTTTTTTCTAACAGCACTTTGGTGGGAAAGTTTTGGAAGCGGTTGTCCAGAACTCAAAAATCTTGCTATAAGAGTGCTGAGTCTTACATGTAGTGCTACAGGTTGTGAAAGAAATTGGAGTATTTTTGATCATGTACATTCCAAAAAAAGGAATGGCCTTGAACAACAAAGATTGGATGCTTTATTATTTGGTAAGTATAACATTAATTTAGAGCTAAGGCAAAAGAAAAGGCATCAAAATGGTGAAACATATGATCCTATCTGTCTTTCTGACATGGAATCTGATGTAGAGTAGATTACTGGAAAAGAAGACGAATGCATTCCTGAAGATAACTCTTGTCTAGACATTCATGAATGCTTTTCAGAGAGTACAGAAATTAGCAAGAAGAGAAAGAGAGGTAAAGTTATTATTATTTTTCCGTTTTCCTTTTTATTGTTAACTTATTTGCATATTTGTGTGTTCCAAAGGTCCAAGAAACTTACAGCATGATAGGAAAAATATGAAAAAGGGGTTGGTAACTTACAGCATTGATGAAGATGAAGAATTACAAGAGGTTGAAGTGCTTGAGGATGAAAGAGTTGAAAATTTTGATGAGGAAGAATTGATAGTGGAAATAGTCCTAGATGAAGATGATGTTTTTGACTTTGACCTGGATGTTTTTTAGTTTCAAAACTTTAGATTGTTTGCATTTTGCCTAGGGCTGAGAACGAACACGAACGTTCACGAACAAGCTCGGGATCGACTCGTTAAAACCTCGGTTCGAGATCGTTTATTTATTAATAAACGAACATGAACAAAATTTTAGGCTTGATTAATAAACGAACAATAAATGAACAAAAGGGAGCTCGGCTCGATTACGTTCGTGAACAGCTCGATAAGAAAAAACAATTTTTAAGAATAATAAAATACATATATAATTTATCATTCATACATATAACATGAAAATAAATTTGGTGCAGTGGTAAGATTTAAAAGAAGAAACAAGGGAACTAGGGTTTGAATCTTCACAAAGCCAAATTTATTTTATTTTACAATTTTGAGGTGAATTTCACCCAATCTCACATCGAAAATGAACAATTTTGAGGTGAATTTCACCCAATCTCACATCGGAAATGAGAGAAGATTTGGGAGGAAAATTCCTTATAAATAGATGAGCATGACACTTAGGGCTGAGAACGAACATGAACAAGCTCGGCTCGGCTCGATTAATAAATAAACGAACATGAACAAGATTTTAAGCTCGATAAATAAATGAACAATAAATGAACACGTCAAAGCTCGGCTCGGCTCGTTATCACCCCTGATTTTGCCCTATAATTTTGAAACTGTACATGAAGGTAGATTGATGAAGTTATGGATGAGCAGAGAGATCAATAGCTTTTTGGTGGTTCTTGCTGTTGGATAGTGTAAGAACATGGAAATTTGGTTTACATATGCAGGATAAATGGATTTTGGCTGTTCATTCATGCTAGATAGTGCTATACTTGAGCATTTGCTTGAACATCTTGTAGGATAAAGGATTTTCTTTTTGTTACATTGGCATGCTGCCATAACACTCTTTTACATTTTGTGTAGAAGTGTTGGCATGCATGTTGCTGCACTGTTGGCTGTTGATTGTTAGCTTTTGCACATTTTTAACATTTTACTACAGGTGACAAACACTTTAAAATTAAAATTGATCAAACAAAAATTAGAAGAGTACAAGTAAAACGCATGTAAAGTGGTTACATTGCCATTTATATAGACAAAGTTTCTTAAAAATTTTATTTTATACTTATTTGTGTATAATAAAAAATATATAATTATACAGTATCTATAAATTTTATATTTTTATACTATATTATTGTATACAAACGTATCTTACGATACGATACACGATACGATACGCATATCGTAAAATGCCATTTCCAATCACGATCATAGTTGTCGAATCGAGATACGTATCGTGTATCG
>VMRK01000128.1:0-32888 GCA_016801395.1 Leptodermis oblonga
TGAAATTATTACGATGTTGAATTATGTCACGAGTTTGCTATATATTCATAGTTTATGTGATTCAAAGTAGTCACTTTATGACAAAGTGAAAATAAAAATAGTAATTTTGAATTTGATTTATATGAGAATTGTGAGATATTGATTAACTATATTTTGAGTAGTATAGAGTGTATTTTACTTGAAATTTTAGTATGCATTAATATGTGATGTAGTATAAAAATGGTGGGGGTTACTTTTTGCAATGAATTTTTGCAAATTGTTTTATAACAACCATGATCAAATTTTTGAGAAATTTGTGAATAATGTGAATTATAATTTTCAATATTTATTTGAGAATTATTATATATTTGATTCACTTAATATTCCAAATGTTTGACTAATGAATATTTGATGAGAAAATATTTTTTAATGCATCTAGTTGTGTTGTGAAAATTTTCTTGCAGCATAAAATTTTTGAGATTGACTAAATGGTTCCTAGTAGTAAAAAAAGACTATTGGCCATTGAACAAAATTGAGAAGTGCAAGAAAAATAAATTAGTAGAAACTACTGGTCATCTTTATGATGATTCCTTTTAGTGAGGCTACTGACTACTCAAAAACCAATTAGTGTTGGTATGTGGGTCAAATATGTAGAGGTATATAAACTTTTATATGTCTTGAGTTGATGATTAAAAATTTTATGAGATATTTTCACCAACTTTTACTTAAGTGATCATTGGTGAAATATTATTGCTTATGCAAAAGGTTGGGCTTTTCATAGTGCATGGCATTATTTTAAATGTTAAATGCCAAATATTCATGGCTTTGCCAATATGAGAATGCGCAAATAAATCCAGATCTGGTGCAATGACATGAATGTACCTTGAGAGGGATGAGACTGAAGTCCACTTTAAAAATACAAAATCACGTGTAAGGATACCTAACCTAATGATTAGAGATCCCAAGGGCTAGGTTCAAAGGAAAAAACGAATTCATGGTGATTGTAATTGTATGCACAAATTATTAAATGTTCATCCCTGTGGTACGTGTGCATACATCTTGTAATGATGATTTGAGGGGTGTGGCATAAAATGCCCTTAATGAAATCTATATCTCTTACAAGTGGGGTGTCAGAATTACAGGATGACCCTCATGGATTTCACCTACATATGTGTGAGGGTGGGACCGACCTGAAGGGACTAAGGACTTAGGGCCCGTTTGATAAAAATTAATACTTATATCTGAATGTTTAATGGTGAAACTATAATGCTGAATTGATTAAACACTTGACATCTTAATGCTGAAATATATTTTCTGAACCTCTGAATCATAATGGTTAATCACTCAATTTTATTTGATAAATATGTTGTTCTTAATGTTGAAATCTTAAAAATGTACCCTTTTACCCTTACGTTATTTTTTTGCATTTATATATGCAAAATATCAAATTTTATAATAAGACATAAATTATGATTAATGAAAAATATATGAAAAAAAATTAAGATAAAACAAATTAAATTGAATGATTAAAATACAAAAATAAAATAAATTATCACAATTCATTAAAATTTCTAAAAATGAAAAATAAATCTACTTTTGCAGTCTAAAAGAAATTAAATATTTTACAATAAAACTCGTATATAATTAATAAAATTATATAATTAATATAAAACTATCGTACAAATGAGATCTATAAAAACATGTAAATGATATGACTTATTAAATAAAATTTTAATACCAAATTAATAATAAAATACAAATCATATTTTAGTTGAGAATATTATGATGAAAAACTTTAAAAAACGTGGTATGCAAATGAAGAAAAAAAACATTTATTAAAAAATAAATATTTATAGTTAAATCACTATGAATAAATAAAAGGGGTAGTTTTGGAAATCAAATATGAATTACTTAAATAATTATTACGTGGACAATTATGATATAAGCAATAAGCTAACTTTTTCTGCTAAATTTTTCTAAGGAAATAAGCAGTGCTTAAATGATTAAGATGTTTGAATTTTTGTTATCAAACACATTAAAAGTCATTATTGCTTAATCCAATAATTTTAAGCAGTAAGTGATGTTATCAAATAGACCCTTAGCCTCTTATACACATGGAAAACTGGGATAAGCACAAGGCCAAATATGTCAGTTTGAATAACTCATAGAGTACACCTAAACTATAGTGTATGTGGTACATTCTTTTATATCTCTATAGCAGTCATAGTTCAAGACCGAAGTTCACTATGACTGGTATAAGAAATTATCCTAACACGAAATATAGGTTCAAGGCATTGCCACCTATGTGAAGCACTATAGTTAGTTTCTTGCCATAAAAAAAGTTATATTTTACTAAAATGAGTGGGGGATTATTGGAGCATTTTAATAAAATACTATTTTTTTTGAAAAATTTAAATCAGTTTTAGTTTTAAAGTGATTTGCTAAAAATTTGCTACCGTTTTATTCTACAAAAGCAAGAGTTTATGGTTTTACAGCTATCATTTTAATACTATTAATTGTAGGATTTGAAATGAAAACTAAATGCACGGTTAAAACAAAAACTGAATTTTGGAGCATTATATATTAATATCATAATGCACTGATTCATCAATGTTAATATTATGCCTTCAAAATTGCATCCGTTTTGCTGCATTTAATCAATATCATTCAACATTCGTCCTTATTGTTTAAGAACCGTTTTAAGCCTGTTTGTAGCACTGAGATTATGACCAAATTTAAGAGAATTCAGCTCTTTAACCTTTGTAACCAATATATATGTGTGTGTGCGTGTGTGGGTATGCAAGAAAGGAGAGCAACTATTTCTATGTAGCTCATGATGCTTTACAACTCTCGAAAAATATAGCTATGGCAAGCGATTACAAGAGTTGGTTATATTTCTTAATGGTTGTGTGAATTGTTAGGAAAACAGAGCGAGTGTGCTGGGTTGTTGTATTCTAAGGGTGACAAGTTTCAACACTTCTGTTGCACCATAGATAATTCTTTGCAGAAGGGTTAGAATAACTTAAAGATAACGACTACGCGCCTTAACCCTTCTACATTAGCTTGGCTAACAAATTATTTGTTATATTTTTCTTTGTTTGTTTTATTGTTTTGCCGGTCACTTGTGCGAGTTAGAATAACACTTTCTATTTTCATTATTATTATATATTAATTAATTAACAAATCACATAAATTTTCTTATATTCATTTGGGGAGCCTTTTCATCAAACAGTTGTGCTTTCTTCCTAAAGTTTTGAGCTTTTCCCTTCGCTGCCATTGCGTGCAGACGTGGTTTTGGCCTTTTTGCTTGCCTGAAGCCATCCGATTTGAAACGCTGCCTTCTCGGACAGTTATTAATCAGTGCTAACATATCTTCTCGAACAGCAGCCTTAACATTGGCCTGCAATAAAAGTACAGGATTTCTTCTTGCGAGAGAGAAGCTGGAAAATGGGAACACCCTCAAATCTTCCCTTTGGAAGTTTATCCTTTATTTCTCTTCCAGTTCTTGCAACATTAGGCGACTTTGCATTCATTCTCCATTCACCGATTCTTAATCTTGTTAGGTCTCTTTCATTTTTTTTCCGAGTTTGATTAATTAGGTGACATAATTATTGGGTTTTGGTAAGGATGGTTGTTAGAAGTAGTCTCAAGTTTGTTTCGCTATCATTTGAATTATTTGTTGTGGGAATTCTTGGTCTTCTAAAGTGTGGGACTGTTGGATTTTGCTCCAATCACCAAATTTTGCATGTTTCTTTATTAAGGTTTTGGAAAATTGGGAAAAACTTATGGTAGTTTAAAGAAAACAAGTGTGCCTTATATTTATCGCAAAGTCGCAATGTCTTCTATTTATCCATTTAATTCTAGAAAATGTGTTGGAACAACTCCAGGTGTTTCTTTTCTTCTCATAGTTTTAGCCTAATTGAGAAAGAGGTGCATTTCTGCCTGCTCTCTTGAAGGTGGTAGATTAAAAATTAAAATGCTGTTCTTCTCAATTAATTATGAAGAAACCATACCATAGTTGAAATATATATATATATATATATATATATATATATATAGTATGGTATGTTCCTGTTTTATGCTTTACATTGGCATGCAATCTGACCTATAGTGGCTTTCCTTTAATCTCTTTTAATTTTGTACAGTTTTCTCTTATTTCCATTATTTGTTTTCTGCTCATCTTCAGGTTTTTAGTTATCATTTTTGAGAAAGATGTACCTTTATACACAAAAGGATTTGACTGGAAATGAATATATGCATTTCATGATGCAGGGGAGTTATGTAAGGCTGAGGCTTTGTTCTCTTTGTGACTTAACTTGAGAATTTTTGTTTTTGGGAAGGAAATTTTTTGGAAGAAATTTTCTTTTGGAAAATTATGCAGGAGAGACATAAAAATGTGCAATGGTTATGTTATTTTTTGAATTTATGTGAGTGGAGATTTTGAAATAATTTTAAAATTAAAATTTTAAATTGAGTAGAAATTGAGGTTGTTTCTTTTTGTAAGATTTTAGAACAAAAAGTGATGATTTTCTTAGAGTGGGAATGAAAAAGAACAGAGCCTCAGAGTACCCAAAATATATACGTGAATTACACACTTTGTTGATTGGACTACAAAGATATGGGGTACATTTTTTTTTTCTTTTTTCTTTTTTTCCAAATTATAGTTTTAATTACCTCCCTCGAGTTTTGTTAAAATGGCCAGTCTAGGGACTAACGAAGTCATTATCTCAAATTACAAATATTTTTTTGAATTTTCTAACAATTACAGTTTCCTCAATCTTTTGAGTTTGGTGAAATTACAAATACCCCATTTGAAGCAAAAAAATGAACTTAATTTTTGTGGATGATAATCTCGTTTGAGCTACCTTTCTCGCTCATCCCTCTACTCAAATTTAGTACTAGTTCAACCATAATGGGACCACACAAGAACTCCATATATGTAAACGTAAGCTAATCTCTCTCTTTCTCTCTCTCTTTATTTATTTATTTATTGAGACTATCCGATATTTAAATAAATAATAATTATGTAATGTATAATATTGCTTCTTAATTCTCAAACTTTGGAAAAAGAAACGAAAAGTTACAATCTACAACAAAATTACTACTGTTGTTTGGACAAAATATCAGATATGTAAGACTGACAATTTAAGACAATCAGTGAGGTTGAAATTGTAATTTACAAGCAAAGTATCATAAAAGTAGGGGAGTCAACATTGTATACTTCGGAAAATAATTAATTTTTTTGCAAAAAAATTATGAAAAAAAAATCATGAAACAAGAGTGTATAGAATAAATTTCCTTTATTTGGGTCAAACGGGAAGCAATGTTTTCACATTACTTGGCTCAATTTGAAAAGCAAGGCCTAATTTTGAACGCGGAACATTGTCCCACGATTTGTACCTTAATTCTTATCGAACCACTTTTCAATTCATGATTAATGCAATAAGCCTCTTTAAAACTTTTAACGTATCGAAAAATTATTTTCTACATATTCTTCGTATAAGGCGTGTTGTGTAACCTGTCTAATTTTAATAACAAAAGTGTAAATTGCTCCGCTCAATTGATTAGCGGAGATTCTATTTAGAAGGACAATGCTCTGCTCAATTGCTTAGCGGAGATTCTATTTAGAGTTAGTGTAATCTGCTATTGCTAATTCCAGGCCAGAGAGGAATAAGAAAAGTTTTTAAATTACGAAAGAAATATAGACTTTCTAATCAAAATTAAGTAACCTAAATTGTAAATATTGCTTAATGTACATACGCAGGATGCTAAATGATACTTAGCACGTCACTGGATGATATACAATTGGTTACATACATATTAACGATTGGATTTTATTAGCATATTATCGTATGTACTGGACTATATTATGATCTAATTGTTACGAACAAATTGAGAAAATTCGAGTGTGAGTCACTTGATGATGATATTTAAGAATATTTTAAATAATTTGGAAATATTATAAAATTGTTCTTGGTATTACAGGCCAAACAAATTTAGTCAACTTTTATCTTGCGAAAATGGAAAAAAAATTGCATATATACAATTGATAATAGTGTTAAATGTTGAAAGAGTTCCAAGTAACAAATACTATGACTATTCTATATGCCAACATACATTAAAGATTCTAAAGAGTTTATAAAACTGTTTGGATCAAGTTCGTTGTTCAACATAACATAATGAAATTGAAATTGAAGTCTAATCAAAGATCCAACTATGTATTAGGCATTGTCAATTGATGTTGATCAATGATGGGATTGGGATTTTCTCTAAATGATGAAGTTATAAACAGTGGACTAAAATAATTCTTATAAATCGATTTTAGTCCAAGTGAGAGATTTAGCAGGGTGAAAAAATAATTAGTTTTTATTTACACTTCTCTTATATTTTCAAATTATGCAAAATTTGGTGATATGAAATTGTTTAATCATTTATCTTATTTGTTTTTTATTACATTAAATAAATGATAAAGTCCTAAAATGATATTTTTATGAAAGAAATCATAAGGGTTATGATAAAAAAATTCTTTCTATACTTATATATTGTTCTTAATTAATCTCTAACTAGTCATAGTATTAACATGATAAGACATAAAAGATAGATCGACTAGCACATGTTATGCCTATTCCTAAAGGAGGACTCAGTTGATCTCATTGACTATTGTGTGGGGACACAAAAGTTAATATGTGAATGCCTCTTAGAAAACAAGTTCATTTGATTAACTCGTTTAGAGATTTTTATGGGGTAATCTATTTGAACGCTATTAAAATAAATCTCTACATAATGGCATTGTATATCATCCTTTGACTTTAGATCATAAATGTATGCAGAATGTGGATTATTATACTTTCATTTTTTTGGACCTTAACCTTAGTTGATTATGTATGCTTTAAGAGTTGAGTATAGTATGAAACATGGATGAAAGTTTATGATCAACAAAGAATTCACCACTTTCAATAGTATGAAATGTATATCCAATATATGACCACCTGTTGAAATATAACTTAAAATGTTTGCGCAAACTAGAATTGATTTTAGAATAGTTTTAAATTCGACTTCGAAATAGTTATATTTTGGGAACAAGCAAATGAATAATTAGTTCATTTAGAGTTGGCACTGATCCTTACTCTTGAACTAAATGGGATATGGTATGATAAAAGGTTATTAATAACTCAAAATCCGTTCATAAAAAGGTAAGTCGATCACATAACTTTTTCTTAACACTTGGGCAGTTATGATGCCTGACTAGAAGCCAAACTTGGTCTATAAATATAAGTGAGGTAATTTAAAAATCTCATAGCTTATGGTCTTTAGGCCAAGTGGAGTTTGTTGATTTTATGTCCTAAAGCCAATTATATTTAGGAATTATAATTTATATTTATTGCCAACGTGCTTATGAACCTAAAAAGTCACACACATCAGAATAACTGATTGAGTTAAAATGATTAATTATGGATTAATTTATTTGATACATTAACTCTAAGGACTTATTAATAAATATCCCATTGTGATTTTCTATTTATGTTGGCTTTCCTATTTTATAAGTTTCCTACTTGTAATATGTTTGTACAATTAAGATATCTATAAATAAAACCCTAGTTGTTGGGATGATCAGGCATAAGTTGCACATAACAATATCCCAATGATCTAGCTGTCAATTAATCTTTGACTGATCAGTCATTTGGAAGATCTCATTGAGCTTATTAACGTTGATACCATTAGATGCCGGACAAATGTGCGGCTCGTGATTAGTTTCACCTCCACGCCTATCGTTGATGGATGCTTGAATATTGCTGATGGATTTGCTCTCGAGGTAACAACTGATCTCTGATATATTATATTATTCATAGATTACAAAGTGATTCTATCATATTCTATCTGTTATTCCGTTACATAAAAAAGTGGGATCTGCAACAGATAGAGGAGGCCTATTCTTTTTTATGGGTTTGCGACTTGTTTTGAAAATAAATTTTGGAAAAATACTTTTATAATGTAAAAAGTATATTAGAAATGTAAAAAGGTATCATTTAATAGTAAAAAGTTGAATTGAAATAATGAAAACTGAGTATAATATATTAAAGTTACTGTTGAAACTAAATCTCAAACCAAAACTAAAACTTAAACAACATGCCCTTAATCACATAGTTTGAACTCCTAAAGTATGAAGCTGTATTCATTAAGAAGGGGGATTATAAGTGGCGCAATGCAACCCGGCCGGAAGCATGTGACTATCATATTAAACAAGATTTCTTTAACAGTGCCAGTCAAATGATTCTTGCTTGATTATCTCTTTTGTCTAATATTATTCTATCTAGTAAATTGATGGTGGTTTGTCAATTTTTTTCACTTGTATATTAAAAATTGAAATAAAATTACGATTAAGTAGTTCATAAAGTAAGAAATTATAAATGGATTGAAGATTTGAAGTATCTGACAATCCCACATAAGTTACAATAATTCTTAATATCCTCGGTCCATACATGAACGTACATTAACGAGAAAAGGGATACAAACTATAACCAGAATGTACTTCACTTGCTTCACAACATGAAATGTTATTTTCCCTTAAAAACAAGCCCTTTTCCTATTTCATGCTTCTATCTTTTCTCTTTTGCTTGCAAAGGTTTTAAGTATATAAATTCTATTCGGGTAGAGTAATGGCAGCCAAGTCCTCTGTATGTGGAACATGATCCACACCATACGGGTTCGAGTTCCGGTTCCCATTTTCCATGTGGATTTGAGCATTTAGATCAAACTCCGTCGGATCTTTGAATGTGACCACGGAATCTTTACGAAACATGAGATATATAATGGAGAGGATGTAGGCTGCCATAAAAGGAAACACCAAAATCCCGATGAACACATTTCCAACTTTTGGCATACTGTTGTGAGTTAACCATCCGAAAAAGCCGGTGGTGAGATAGTAAGCATTGATGCCGATGATTCCTAGTCCTAGTATCCAGGATATAACAATGATATACATGAAAAGAAATGAAAACAACTATTAAGAAGTTGGATCAAATTCTCAGTTGAAAAATGTAAGGAACATACTAAATTCGTAAAAAGGGAACGGATTATCTGTTCCAAAATATTGGGACAGGCTCCTGTCTCGTAATGATGTACATGTTGTGGGAAAATGTACCACAAAGTATTCAAAATTAATCATGTTCTTTGCAAATGAGCAAAGTAATAATTAATGTGAAATTTAACATTGACCCTTTTGACCCAAATAATGAAATATATATATATATTTTTTCCCATCAAACTAAGTCTGATAAGTATAATATTTTCATTCCTTTATTTTTATGTTATTTTCGTTAGCAAATTACATTTTTAATTCCATTAATTCTTTCAAACTATGCCATTTTGATTCTAATTGGTACAACTCATCGTTGCCTAAGTATCTTTACCAAATTAATAAATTCAATAATTTTGATAACATCGTTCCTAATTAAAAGTACTATTAGAAACAATATTTTTGTTCTAGTGTCAATATAATAATAATAATAATAATAATAGTAAAATAGAGCGGTACTCCCTCCTTCCTAATAGAAGAGTTGGGTTTCGAACATGTACAACTTATTTATGGATTTCAAAATCCAACACTTAAAATAATTAATTTGCCATTATTTATTCCACTAATATCTTTATTTCTTAAATGTGGGTTCATTATGGATCGCTCATTATTATATTACTAAGAATAAGAAAAGTAAAATATTTGAAAATAGACTTTTCTAATGTTAGAACAAAAATAAATTTTAAAAAAGTGAACTTCTGTAATGTAATGAATCAGAGAGAGAATACTCTCCTAAATGGTATGTCTAAACGCAGGGAAGGAAAATGTTAAACGCAGGGAATGAGAGATAGTATTTTTTTTTTATACCTATATTACCCCTTCCCACTCATAACTCCCACCAACCAGCCCCACCACTTCCACTAGCCCACTAGCCTCATTGGGCCTACTATTATTATTATGTATTTATTTATTTATTAATTTTTTATGATTAATTGTTATGGTAAATATTATAATTAAATATGTATAATTTAGAGATTATATTAAATGATTAGATTTTTTCTTTGGTAGTGAATGTGTTTAATTTAGACATAAACACATTATAAACTCATTTTAATTTATTTAATATTGTCATTATTTTAATTATTATGTGTATAATTTTTGCGTTTATTTGTATTATTAATGTTGATGGGTAAATTAATTATTAAGGTTAATATTATAATTATATGTGTGTATTTTAAATATTATAACAAGATGTGTATATTTTAAATATTATAATACGTGGTTAATTTTTATTATTTATGTTTAATTTAAACATAAATATATGGTAAAAAAATAAAAAAGATAATAACAAATGGGGTTAGGCACACTGTATAAAATAAATAAATAAAAAGAAAAGAAAAAGAATGTTAGACACATTGTAAAAATAATAATTAAAAAGAAAAAAAAGGCTTGGAAAAGAGGGTTAGGCACCCTAGCTCCCTTTTCTGGGGTTAGGATTCCTAAACCCCAAAATGGAGGTTAGGATGTCTAACCCCTCAGAAAGGGAGGTTAGGGCGTCTAACCCCCTTTTCCTAACCCCAGAAAAGGTTTTTGGGGTAGGAATCCTAACCCCAGAAGAGGAGGTTAGGGTGTCTAAGCCCATTTTTCAAGCCTTTTGCCTTTTACTTTTCAATTTTTATTTATTTTATTATTATTATTTTTTAACAATGAAAAGGTTTCCAAGCCTTTTGCCACCTTGATATTTTTTATTTATTTTTTTTTGTCTTTTCTTTGCAATGCGCCTAACCTCTACAGTACTATCTCTACTGTAGAGATAGTACTGTAAGATAGTACTGTAGGTTAGGTAATTTATTTAATTAATTTTTATTTTACAAAATAATTATGTCTAAATTAAATGCAAATAATATATATAAGTCTAATCATGCATTATAATATCTAAATTATACACACCTAGTTATAATATTAACCTTAACAATTAATATACTCATCAACATTAATAATATAAATAAACGCATTAAATTATACACACTTAATAATTAATATAACAGATAAAAAAAAATAATAATAAAGAAAGAAAAGTGAGGTCCAGAAAGTGAGAAATGATATTATAGGGGTAAGGGGCAAAATAGGTAAAAATGTAAAATAATATCTCTTCTTACCTGCGTTTAGCATTTTCTTCCCTGCATTTAGCATGGCCCCTTCTAAACTAAGAGGTTATATTGTGAGACATCAGTATTACATAATTATTTATTCAAGGGTGAAATGCACCAAATACCACTTAACTATAGGGTTTTGCAAAAAACACCACTTTCCTTTAAAAACTGCAATTACAAGTACTTTACTTTCAAAATGTGCGAAAACTACTACTCTGTTAGTCAATTCCGTTAAGTGGCTAACAGTAAAAAAATGACAGGGCAAAATCGTCATTTCACACATTGCGGCACTGTTCATCGTCTTCCCCAAAAATTTTCCGGAACTGTTCATTGCCAATTTTTTTGACTATTGGGCAATTTCCTCTACTTTTATTTTTTCTCGAGCATTTTTTTGTAGGGCGATTTCCACTGAGTTTTTCTCGAGCTTACTGTAACTGACCTTGCATTGCATTTTTTGATTCAGCTGGGTAGGGCTCTGATATGTGTCCTTTAGCTGCTGAATTTTAGAGTCTATTTGTGGCAAATTTCACGGGTATGTGCTAGTTTTTGTAAGATAAATGCAGGTTGGAAAGATAACAAATAGAGAAGAGAGAGTGAAAAAAGGGTGGAAAATAAGAGCCATTTGGCCGCGGAGGCAATGAAGGAGGCAGAATGGTGAAAAGAAGGCTTTGAACGGGTTTCATGCATGCAAATTGTGTAATTGGACCAGGGATTAGATTATTTATGCTAGTGGACAATCCAGCCCAAGGACAACAAGCCCATCATTGAAGAGAAGCCCAATGAAGAAAATAGGCAATTGCCTAATTAATTGATCAACCGTAGAAAGCAATTGGAATGGAATTTGGATTCTTTAATTGCCAACATGTGTGGTGCGCTGGAAGAAGGAGTTGTTTCCTGATACATTAATCCTTTTTTGTTTTGGAGGTTGTTTTTAGTAGTTTCCCACTTGGAATTTAGTTTTAGTAATTTTCTGATTAGATTAGTATCTTATTTTCTACTCCCCATTCTACACCTATTTATAGGGATGGAAAGGAGAGGAGAAAGACACGCTTTTTCAGTAGAATTTTATCTTATATTTTCATAGCTAGTTCAGAGCAAGTAGTAGTAGTTTTCTATTTCTGCGATTTGAGGATTTCTCTCCAGGAGAGGTTCCGTTAGCCCTAACGGGAGGTAGCTTACTCAGGGGATTATTTTCAAATCGGAATTCAAGTATTTATTCCTTATTTATTTTATTCTTTTCGATTATTTTCAGTATGAATCGTAAAATAATTATGTGCGTAGTTAGTTTAAATATGAGTAGCTAAATTATATATTCCAGCATAATGTAATAGCAATTAATCTGGGCATGTTATGAAACTAAATTGTTCTTAAATTAGATTGCATGTGTTCCTTCTTATTCTTTGCTCAGAACTTTGATTACTGATATTTAATTGAGATTGATCACCTTAGTTAAATTAGGTAGAGCCAATTAATTCTCAGTTAAATAACATAATATTTATTGGGCAAGATTAATTAGTGGTAAAGTTACCTTCAGGTAATAGAGAATAAGGGGTTAGTAATTCTTAGTTGTTAATTCAATAAGAATAACTAAAATCGGGTTTCCCTAAATCTTAAGGCTGTTAACTTGGTTAATAGGTGTCGATGCCTTACGGCATGTTCCTTGTTAATTAGAGTAGCAATTATGTCTGTGCGGATTCACGATAATTGTCGATACAGTAAGGGGAGATTGGGTTATGTCTGTGCGGATTCACGGTAATCTATAACTGGTTGATGACATGCTAAAATAGCATGTCATCAACCAGTTATAGATTACCGTGAATCCGCACAGACATAATTGCTACCACTACTACAAAATAGAGCTTTAACGGCTGCGGTTTAACGGACGGAAAATAGAAAACCGCCGTTATAAAAGAAATACGGACTTTCTACGGCGGTTTTAAAATAAACAGCCGTAGAAAGGGACTTTCTACGGCGGCTTTCTACGGCGGTTTTATCAAACCACCGTAGAATGGGACCTTCTACGGCGGTTTAAAGAAAACCGCCGTAGAAAGTCCATACTTTCTACGGCGGTTTATCCCAACCGCCGTAGAAAGCCCACTTTCTACGGCGGTTTAACAATTAACCGCCGTAGAAGGTCCCTTTCTACGGCGGTTTGATTATAACCGCCGTTGTATTGACGTATTTAACCCTAAATAACAACGTGTATCTCCATATCACGGCCGAAAGTGTTCTTCTCCAAATTTCTACTACGGTTTTGCACGTTTGATGTAAAGAATCATCATTTGAAGCTAAAATTTACCACCTTAAGGTTAGAAACTTCTAAAATTTCTCAGTAATTGCTTATTCTTGTACTTTAGATATGTGTATATTGAATTTATTTTTATTTATGGTAGAGTGCTGAAAATTAAAGTTGCAATCCATGTATATGGTGAACCTTAGTATTGTGGAACCCTATTTAGTTATACTATGTAGTTTCTTGGTGATGTGATTTGATTTATAGCGTTTGATTTTTAATGGATGATGTTCATATAATTAGCACTACTTAGAGTGTGTATTATTTTTTTATGCATTGAATGTGTTTGACGAAATGCATAAATGAAAAACTTATGGGTTCTTCTTCATTTGATTATGTCTATTGTGCATGTTTTGCTTATGCATTATTTTTTTCATTGAGGTATTATATTAGTTTTGATTATATGAGTAACATTAGTATGACATGTGCTAAGACAAGCATGCAACTTGATACTTTCTACATTATTTGTTGAATTATTATTTGGGTTTTTTAATTATTTGAAGGAGTTAGTTACGCATGGATCGAAATATCTTGTTGTATGGTGATCGGACCTTCGATTTTTATGCGAAAGAAGTTGAGAATTTCATTGAATTGGCTTATAAGAATACAAAGTACGTCCATTGTCCGTGTAAAGTTTGTAAAAATTGTGGGCGGTTTGATAACTCAGATACAATAAGATTCCATTTATATCGGAACAGATTTGATCCTTCTTATAAATTGTGGATTTGGCATGGTGAAAGTATTGATAGTTTACCTGAGCAAAGAAAATCTCATGCAGAAGGAGATGATGGGATTACTAGAGATCGATTAGATGACATGATTGAGGATGTGGCCGAGGATTTTGCTGATAAACCGGAAGTTCTTGCTTCCATTTTGGGTGACAATGAGAAGCCTCTATACAACGGTTGCACTAGATATACACGCTTGTCTAGTGTTTTGAAGTTGTTTAATTTGAAAGCGGCAAATGGGTGGTCAGTTACTAGTTTTACAGCCTTATTGAGGGTATTGAAAGATATGCTCCCAGAAGATAATGAACTTCCAGATCGAATTTATGAGGCGAAAAAAATATTGTGTCCAATGGGTATGGAGTATAAGACGATCCACGCTTGCCCAAACGATTGCGTCCTCTACAGGAATGAGTATAAGGATTTATTGGTTTGTCCTAAGTGTAAAACTTCATGATACAAAAACAAGCAGCTGTGTGATGAGGTTGAAAACAGTTCTGATGCGCAAAAGAAGGGGTCGTCGGCTAAGGTTCTGTGGTATCTTCCTATAATACCGAGATTTAAACGGTTGTTCGCTAATGCAAAAGATGCAAAACTTATGACATGGCATTCAGATCGGTGTATTCCCAGTGATGATGACACGATGATAATGCATACATCAGACTCGGATCAGTGGAAAAAAATTGATTCAATGTATCCTTCATTTGGGGGAGAAGCTAAAAATTTGAGGCTTGGTTTGTGTACTGATGGAATAAACCCGTTTGGCAGTCTGAGTAGCACACATAGCTCATGGCCAGTGATGTTGGTTATTTACAATTTGAGCAGGCCAGAGGTGAAAGCTCGTGCCATGTTGTTCTGTACCATTAATGATTTTCCTGCATATGAAAACTTGTCTGGCCGGGTACTCTGTTAAAGGGCATAAAGCATGCCCTATATGTGAGCAGAGTACAAATTTTGGTCAGCTTGCACATGGGAGGAAGACAGTATACCTTGGGCATCGTAGATTTCTTCCCGAGACTCATCCGTATCGCCATATGAAAAGAGCATTCAATGGATTTCAAGAGTTTAGAAAAGCTCCAGAACCCTTGAGCGGGCCAGAGGTGAAAGCTCGTGTGACGGATATTAATGTGGAGTTTGGAAAACCTTCGGAGTCCAGCAATAATGATATATGTTGTTGGAAGAAAAAAATCCATCTTTTTTGAACTTTCATACTGGGAGAACTTGGATGTCAGACATTGTTTCGACATTATGCATTTTGAGAAAAATATTTGTGAAAGCCTGTAAGGTACGCTTTTGAACATACCTGGTAAAACTAAGGATGGTTATAACGCGAGACTTGATATGGTTGATATGAACATAAGATCAAATTTAGCACTGGTAGCTCGAGGACAACGCAACTATCTACCCCCTGCCTGTCACACTTTGTCCAGAAAAGAGAACAAACAACTGTGTTCAAGTTTGCGTAGCATCAAAGTTCCATGATATTCTTCAAATGTAAGTAGACTTGTTTCCTTGAAAGATTTAAAACTGGTTGGTTTGAAGTCTCATGATGCCATGCCTTAATGCAACAATTGTTGCCTGTAGCTATTCGCTCGATATTGCCAAGCATGTTAAGTCCAGTATAACAAGACTTTGTTTCTTCTTCAATGCTATATATAGCAAGGTTATCGCGCGCGAAAGACTTGATCAGTTACAAGATGAAATAATTGTTGTCCTTTGTCAATTAGAAATGTATTTTCCACCCGCCTTCTTTGATATTATGGTACATTTGGTGATTCATTTGGCTAGAGAGATAAAAATCTGCGGGCCTGTTCATTTGCGATGGATGTACCCATTCGAGCAATATATGAAAGTATTTAAGGGGTATGTTAAGAATCGTTATCGTCCTGATGCTAGTATTGTTGAAGGTTATATAGCTGAGAAGGTAATTGAGTTTTGCATTGAGTACTTGGCCGATACAGCATCAATTGGAATATCTAAGAATTGGCACGATGGGAGGATTACAGGCATGGGCACAAGGGGAGGAAAAATGTTTACGCCTTCTAATGTTGAATTGATGAAGGCGCATCTCTACATACTGCGCAATTCTGAAGAAGTTGAGCCCTATGTGAGAGACCATATGCGTTCAATAAGAACGTCTTATCCTGCTTGGACGGATCAAAATGTGCTCAATGAACATATTCGGACATTTGTATATTGGTTTGGTAATGCTGTCATGGGCAAAGACATTTCGAAGACATAAAATGGTTGGCGTTTAAGCCCAGCCATGCGGTACGAGCATTTTCATGCTATGACATAAATGGATATTCATTTGCTACTAAGAGACAAGATGGGAAGAGCACGGCACAAAACAGTGGTGTTACATTAATCTCGGAGGCTTTACATATTTCTAGCAGGAAGGATAAAAATCCAATGTATGCAAGCATGGCATATTACGGGGTGATCGAAGATATTTGGGAGCTTGACTATGTTTGTTTCAAAGTAGCTATATTTAGATACAAATGGGTTGATAACAATAATAGGGTTCGAACTGATGATCCATTGGGTTTTACCTTGGTTGACCTTAATCGAGAGGGTTTCAAGGGGGAACCATTTATACTTGCATCGCAGGCGAAACAAGTTTTTTATATCACCGATCCTAGTGACGAACATTGGTCTGTTGTTCATCGTGGTAAACAACATCACGGAGTGGAAGGGATTGATACAGAAGGAGGGCTTTATGAGGCCGGCCCTTTCTCTAATGGGTTACCTGAATCGAGAGCAGATGAAGAAGATAGGGAACTTGATAAATACATACTTCATGATGACCACAGCGAAGGATTATGGTTTGAGGATCAAGTGTCCCATAAGAGAAAGATAATAAGTTAAGAAGCATTTTCAGGTATATTGTTTGTTTTTATTTTAATTTTTTTTTTCTGTGGGTGTGGGTGTGGGTGTGTATGTGTGTGTGTGTGTGTGTGTATTTAATTTTAATGAAACGAGGTGAACATAATTTTATAACAACATTTATTTTTATCCTTCGTACTGTCTGCTTGAAACAGGTCACAACTTGGATGAAGCCGCGCAATCAAGGGATAAAATTTCTAGGGAACTTCATATAGCGAAATGTTTATAAATGAATTTGTTATTGTTCGAAATTGTGTGAAGCTTTTGTGTTGATGTTAGGATGACCGAGTGTTTTGGCTAAATTTACAGGGGAGACTCTGTCGGAATTGATTTTAAACCGAATTCGTATTATTTGAAATAGTTGGAATCTTAATGAAGTATTTAATTATGTGCATATCCTTGACAGGGAGTATGTTACATTTATAGGGGAGACTCTGTCGAATTTTCTGGTAAATTGATTTCCTTGTTTTCCATTTATGAATAAATGTCTCATGTAATTTTTTTTTTTCTTTTCAAGGAGTAGTACTTTTGGTAAAATTTACAAGGGAAGCTCTATAATGATTTTTGTACTGATTTTATATTTAAATCTTGATAAATTACTTTTCTGTGCATCGAAAAAAAGATATCCATTTAGCAAGGTTATTTATTGACCGCTAAATGAATTAATTATTCGTTTATCGATTAATAAATCTTTATTCTTTTAGAGAGATTCTTCAATATATTTTATATTGAGGCGCGCTCCGTACTGGCGGCAACCTATTTCTATATTTTGCCTCTTAACTAGCATGCAAGTAAATAAAATACATTATATTTTGCAACATACTCAATTTAATGTATTTCACTATACATATTTGATTACTATTATCGTCCTTAATTCCAAATATATATATATATAACGTAATGAAATCCAGTAAGTATTCTTTTTTTTTTAATTGGGCTCTTAAGCATTAATTTTTCTTATACTACGTACTTAATGCATTTATCGACTTGATTATTTTATTCCGTTCGCCCAAGTCGAGAATGCAGAAAATTTAGGACTGATAATGAAGCTTATTACTTTATCACAGCTTACATGTAATTTTATGAAATTTACTAATTTTGAGCTTATACCTAAAATTATTGTGTAATAGTACATGAAATTTTTTTGTGGAATATTGGTGCACGGGAAAATTTGAAATGTACTTATTAAATATTTCATAAAAGGCGAGCTTCTGTAATTAATAAATATAATGTAAATTGGGTATGTAATATTATATTTACAAAGTTTTGGGGTTAATTTATGAAAATGGAAAAAAAAATTAATAGGGATTAGGGTTTAGGGTTTAGGGTTCAGAAAATGAAATAAAAATAGAAATTTATGCGCGCGCGGGAATTGGCTCCAATTGAAACTACTTTTCTACGGCAGTTCAAAGAGAACCGCCGTAGAATCAACTTTCAACGGCGGTTCATTGTGAAACCGCCGTAGAAAGGTGGCTTTCTACAGCGGTTTATTTTTGAACCACCGTAGAAAGTATTTTCTACTGCAGTTCTTCCTTGAACCGCCGTAGAATAAACCGACGGTCTAAATTCAAATTTGTTGGCCTAGGGTGTTAGGGTTTAGGGTCTACGGTTTTGGTATAATATCTCTAATTTCCCCACAGTTCCCCTGCTTCTCCCAACATTCCCCTGTAATATTGTATATGCAATTTAATAATGATCAACCAGTGCAAGTAAATAAAATACATTATATTTTGTAGCATACTAAATTTAATGTATTTCACTATACATATTTGATTAATATTATCGTAATTGCAAATATATATATATATATGTAAGCTACTGAAATCCAGTAAGTATTTTTTTTTTTTTTTGGGCCACTTAAGCATTAATTTTTCTTATACTACGTACCTAATGCATTTATCGATTTGATTATTTTATCCCGTTCGCCCAAGTCAAAAACGTAGAAAATTTAGAGAATATAATGAAGCTTATTACTTTATCGACGCTTACATGTAAATTTACGAAATTTATTAATTTTTATCTTTCACCTATAATTATTGCGTAATAGCACGCGAAATTTAAATGCAAATGGTTCAAGGGAAAATATCAAATTTAATTATTAAATGGTTCATAAAAGTCGAGCTTCTGTACATAATTAATAAATATAATGTAAATTGGGTAAGTAATATTATATTTACAAAATTGTGGGGTTAGTTTATGAAAATGGCAAAAACAAAATTTAATATCAAAATATGCCCGTGCGGGAATTGGCTCCAATTTTTTTCCCCTCTTCTACGCCGGTTCACGAAAAACCGCAATAGAAGAGAACATTCAATGGCGGTTCAACCGCGAACCGCCGTTGAAACAACTTTCTACGGCGGTTCGCGGTTGAACCGCCGTTGAACCAACCAGCCGGTCTAAGTTCAAAATATTTGAACTTAGACATCTGGCCTTTCCCTTATTCTTTTCCCCTTCTTCTCCCCTGCTTCTCCCCTGTTTCCCTCCCCCTTCTCCAGCCCCGGTTCGGTTTCTTCGCTCTCGGGACCCGTCGCAGGTGCAACCCGGCGAACTTCGCTCATTTCCCGCACTTCCCGACGGCTGCTTGGCGAGCTGATCGTACATCGAGGACCAAAGTCTGATCTTTGTGTGTGGCTTCACCCCGGCCAACATTTCTTCCATTTTCCCACTCCAATATTTTCGGCCTTGGATGTAGGAGTGCAAACATAAGGTTTATCCAACTTCTATGCTTGCATTTTAAAACTTGTGCAATGTTACCTTCCATTTTGTAATTGCTTCCGATTGCACTAGGGTTTTTGTGCACAATATAATGTTGATTTCGGGTTTGATTTTTATGATGAATGATTGTAATGCTTTGGGATTTATTGATTGTTGGTTGCATTGGTTTGGTTGTTGAATTTCGTGTTTTGTCCTACATAAGATGAGAACGTAGGTGTTTGATTGGGATTTCAATTAAGTACCCTTTCAATTCGGGTTTCCTTCACTAAGATGAGAAACACAAATGTTGATTTCGGTTTTGCTTGATTAATTTGAGAACATTGGTCTTTGATTTCGGTTCTTAGTCGATTTAGTGTTCCTCCTTTAGTGATAATGAGGAAAATGCTTTGTTGTTGAGTCCACTATGTGGAATTTAAGCTTTATAGGGTTCCTTCTTTGGGGATCCCTTGTTTCAATGTCTTGAATGCCCCTTATATATTGAAAGTAAAGCTATCTTTGCATCAATGTAAAGCATTTTTATTGCACAAGCACAAAGTACCTTTTGAGTGTTGCTTCTCTTGCTTTAGGGAAGGAGTATTTTCTAGGAGTGAAGTACTCCTCCTTTAAGCTTTTACCTTCCTCACTAAATTTTCGTTTTTTTCTTCAGTAGAAATTAATGATTGTTCTCATTAGTTGTTGGTTGTGAAATGTGAAGTACTTTATCAATGGTACCCTTTATAAGTCCACTTTTTTGGGGCTTCTTTGGTTTAATTTGGATAATGGGACTTGTGTATTGCAAATATCACTATCTCCTCTTCGTTTTCCCTTATCTTTGTTTGAAATGCGTGAAATATGCTTTGTGAGTCGTTCTCCTTGATGAGGGGAATTTTTTTCATAAATGTAGAGTTTGAAATATCACTTCTCCTTAAATCTTTTACCTTTTGCGATTTAGTGTTTCTTCTTTAGTGGAAAGGAGGGTAATGCTTTGTGGTTGAGTTGAAGGTGTGTTCCTCCCTTGGTTGTATGTCATGAATGCAACTAATATATTGAAAGTGAGGCTATCTTTGCATCAATGTAAAGCTTTTTTATTGCAAAAGCACAAAGTATTTCTCTTGTTTTAGGGAAGGAGAGTATTTTTTAGGAGTGAAGTTGCGAAATGTACATTGCCTTTTAAATTTAAACATTACAAGCATTCTTGTTTTTTGTCTCCTTTGGTTTAAAGTGT
The DNA here is from genome assembly GCA_016801395.1 of Leptodermis oblonga. Taxonomy (NCBI): domain Eukaryota; kingdom Viridiplantae; phylum Streptophyta; class Magnoliopsida; order Gentianales; family Rubiaceae; genus Leptodermis; species Leptodermis oblonga. The sequence goes on from VMRK01000128.1 coordinate 20,972, forward strand.
TCAATGGTGCGTGGGTTTTGAAATTAAAGCTTTTCTTTAAATGCAAATGTGTTATCTTGTATTCTCTTTGTATGTACATGAAGTTTAAGGTAAGCTAATGGTCCAAAAAAGAAAACGCAATGAGAACCATAGTGATGAGGGAAAGAGCAACGGAGATGGGTTTTATACTAGAGCTAAAAAAGGTAGAGGGCCTATAAATTGCAAGGATCTTTTGGAAATGCGTATGAAGTGGAAAACTCTTGAGATTTTGTTTGATTCAAAAAAAGAGCCTAAAAATTATCATACGAAGTGGATTACATTCGTAGCATTCACGGCCCGGAGCAAAGTGGACATTATGGAATATGCATCATGGTCTAAAGTTCCCGACGAGATCAAGAAGAGAGTGTGGATGGAAATACAGGTATTCTACAAAATTATAATGCATTGTTTGTTTACCCATTCCTACAAATGAACCCAAATTTATCTAAATTTGTACTTCTATTCTTTACTGTAGGCATTATTTGTTTTTGAATCAACCGAAGAACTCGAAACCAAGTGGATTTCTTATGCCGGTAAACGTTGGAAAGATTGGAAATCCTTTTTAGGTAGATATGTAAATGGTGACTTGCAGGGTGAGGACCCATGCCTTGAATATAAATATCTCCCTAGGGAGACATGGATTAAGTTCAAGGCTAGCCGCGAAACAGAAGAATGGCAAGTGGGTTTTTGGAATTCATTTCCTTCTTGTTTTTGGATATTTGAAATTGCTCAGTTTATAGATAATCACTTTTCATTGTATTTTTCTCTAGGCAATTTGTGAAAAAGCGCAAAAGAATGCCACTTTAAATTCTTTTTAGCATAATTTATCTCGCGGTGGATACCGACTGCTAAAGAAGAATTTGCATGAAGAGGCTTTGATTGCAACTGGAAAGAAGCCTTTAGAGGATGGTCCGTCCAAAGAAGAAGGGGAAGAATCTTCCGCAGGGCAGGCCGGCATCTACTTTGGAGATAGGCTCACACAAACAAAAAAGGGGAATACTTCACGCCAGAGGCTGGTCGTGTTGGAATTGAAATTGTAAGTTTGCACCGTACATTTTCTTATGTTTCAGTTCATTAAGCTACTCATATAATTAAAACTATATATAATTGATCTATTTACATTTCATATTTTTGGCAAAACGTTTAGGGAAATCTATGTTTCCGCGAGTCCCAAGGGGAGAAAGTTGCAGAGGGTAAGAATGACATTCTTGTCAAGGCAACGGGAAAGACTGATCACCCCGGTCGTGTTCGCGGCCATTCTACCGGGCACGTATCACAGAGGTTTTCCCAAAAACAAGCCTGTCGATTAAAGATGAACTAGATTTAACTAAAAGAAAGCTTCTGAAAACCACTGCCCAGCTCGATGAATGTCAAACACATCTTAAGATGATGGTTGGGTTTATATGTGGTAAGATGGGGACTGACTATGATACAGTAAGAGCCACTGTCCTCAATAGTGCCAAAGCTCAGAGCTTGAACCCAGAAACCTCCAGAATGACCCCAGAGATGTTTGAGGTCCATGGTAGCAATGTTTCCCCTATGAGTCCAACGCTACACCCTAAAGAACCTCGTAGGCAAAATATTTCTCCTCTTATCCCTACAAGTTTGCCTGAATTACATATGATACCTGCTTCATCTATGGACCCGATCAAAGCCTTTGAGGTTCAGAATAGCCCTATTGCAACAAACTTGGAAGATGTGAGTTCTTTAGGCGAATACAGGGTACTTAAAGTACATTTATGTCTTTCATATTTGTTTGTATAATTTCTTTCATATTGTCACTTCTAAAGAATCTTGATATTGCTTTTCATGATTACACTTGGTTTTTGAAGTTAGCAGAAATAGTTGAGTAATGTTCATTCGCTTGCCTATTATCTCAGGACGGGTGTGAATGTCATCTGTTCATCTCTGAGGATACATGTAAGAGACGTAAGCTTGTGGCCAAGGGAAATGTTTATAAACAGAGAAAGCACCACAACCGCGAGGTAAGGAAAGGTTGCGCAAGGGTTACAATTAAAATTTCATATGATGACTTCGCCCCGCTACCATTTCTTGAGGAAGAGGCTTCAACTGTGGGAATGTCCCGATCCTTTTTCGTGGAATGGCCTATACATTTGATTGAACTTATTCTGGATCCAGTAACACAGGTATATTCTTACATTTATTTGTGAATTACTTAATACCGTTTTGTATATTTAATGTTATTTCAAATGTTGTTAGGTGGATAAATGTTCAAAAAAGAAAAAAGGTCGTTTGAATTCTATGGATGATATAAAATCTTCTTCGACGGTTCCAAATGAAATGGCATCCTCTTCGACATCTGATCCACTGCACGAGTTACAACCGAATGGAGAAAGATTCGAACTTCAATGGCTTCTTGTTTCAAATGACAAGATATCATAGGTGTGGATCATCTTATTTCGATGGATCGAATGGATGTCGGTGGTGAATTATTGTCAAGAGAAAGCATGGTCACAAACTATTTGATGCAATTGTTCACCAAGAGAGTTTCCACTTAATTTTATAACCTATTTCTGATTATTGTTATATATAGTATGCATTCCATGTGCCTAGACTAACCAATGATGCATGATAATGTAAGTATGCATTCCATGTGCCTAGACTAACCAATGAAGCATGATAATGTAAATTCTTTAGAGCTTTACATAATTTGGTTGAAAGGAATGACCGGAAGGGGATAGGGTTTCTCTCAGCTGATCTTGTCACGACACTAGGAAACACATATGAAGATAGGGTACACTACATTGCACAAAACTTGAAGGATCGGAATAAAGAAATTTATCTGGTGCCGTATCTTCAGGGGTAAACACTGTAAGCGTTTCTCTAATTTTTAAGAAACACTGATTTAAAAATCTGAGGTCATTAAATTTTTGGTTTGTAGTGAACATTGGATGCCTATAGCCATTAGACCGATTGAAAAGGTTGTGTACTAGTTTGATTCTTTACAAAACCCACAAAAACAGGAGGCAGTAATACTTATAGACGAGTGAGTTATATATATTAACTAATGTTATAATGCATATATAATTTCTAATGCCAATCATATATACATATGTTGCTAATTATTTTCATTCCACTTTCATTTTTATAGGGTGATGTTTAATTATCAAGCTTTCTTAGGATTGCCCCGAAATGTGCATATGCAACCTGAATGGATAGTAGTTAAGGTAAAATTGGTTCTTATTGAATTTTTTATTCAACGATATGTTGTATAAAATTGTATGATCTTCTAACTCGTATACTAATATTCATTAGCATAAAAAGCAAACGTCTAACTGGGAGTGTGGTTACTATGTCATGCACTACATGTACCAAATCGCAATGAAATCCGACACATTGGCACTCGAAAAGGTATTTGATTTCTCATAACTTACTTGACTGTATTTCATTTTGCTACTACTTTTTGAATTATACTCTGTTGCAGTACTTCAAGCTCGACCGCACTCCATTAAGCAATGTGGATATAGATGCTATGAGAAAAATATGCGCTAGTTATATTGTGGAGCATTAGCCGTAGTTTATGGATACTAATGAAACTTGTTGATATTATAGTTGTACAAATATTTTGGCTATGCCCCTGTAATATAATAGCGATTTCAATTTGTATCTTGGTGATATTTGTATTAAATTTAAACTTGTAGCAACAGGTTTTGCTTTAAACCAGATTAATTTTCACTTTCTATCGCGGTTTGGGTCTGAAAAAGTGGCCACTTTCTACGGCGGTTTAGAACTAAACTGCCGTAGAAAGTGGTGACTTTCTACGGCGGTTTAACAATTAACCGCCGTAGAAAGTAACCACTTTCTACAGCGGTTTAGTTCTAAACCGCCATAGAAAGTCACCACTTTACGGCGGTTCTTACTTGAACCGCCATAGAAAGTGACCACTTTCTACGGCGGTTTAGTTCTAAACCGCCGTAGAAAGTCACCACTTTCTACGGCGGTTCTTCCCTACCGCCGTAGAAAGTGGCAACTTTCTATGGTGGTTTAGTTTTATACCACCGTAGAAAGTGGTTATTTTCTACGGCGGTTAATTGTTAAACCGCCGTAGAAAGTCTGCTAACTTTCTACGGCTGCCAGATAGATGGCGGTTCAAAAAGGCCAAAAACAGCCGTTAAAAGCCCTTAAAAACCGCCATTGAAAGCCCTTTTTGTAGTAGTGTACTCTAATTAACAAGGAACAGGCCGTAAGGCATCGACACCTATTAACCAAGTTAATAGCCTTAAGATTTAGGGAAACCCGATTTTAGTTATTCTTATTGAATTAACATCTAAGAATTACTAACCCCTTATTCTCTATTACCTGAAGGTAACTTTACCACTAATTAATCTTGCCCAATAAATATTAGTTATTTAACTGGAAATTAATTGGCTCTACCTAATTCAACTAAGGTGATCAATCTCAATTAAATATCAGTAATCAAAGTTCTGAGCAGAGAATAAGAAGGAACACATGCAATCTAATTAAGAACAATTCGGTTTCATAACATGCCCGGATTAATTGCTATTACATTATGCTGGAATATATAATTTAGCTACTCATATTAAACTAACTACGCACATAATTATTTTACGATTCATACTGAAAATAATCGAAAAGAATAAAAATAATAAGGAATAAATACTTGAATTATGATATGAAAATAATCCCCTGAGTAAGCTACCGCCCGTTAGGGCTAACGGAACCTCTCCTGGACAGAAATCCTCAAATCACAGAAATAGAAAACTACTGCTACTTGCTCTGAACTAGCTACGAAAATATATAGATAAAATTCTACTAAAAAAAGCGTTTTCTTCTTTCCTCTCCCTTCCATCCCTATAAATAGGTGTAGAATGGTGAGTAGAAAATAGATACTAATCTAATCAGAAAATTACTAAAACTAAATTCCAAGTGGGAAACTACTAAAAAAACCTCCAAAACAAAAAAGGATTAATGTATCAGGAAACAACTCCTTCTTCCAGCGCACCACACATGTTGGCAATTAAAGAATCCAAATTCCATTCCAATTGCTTTCTACGGTTGATCAATTAATTAGGCAATTGCCTATTTTCTTCATTGGGCTTCTCTTCAATGATGGGCTTGTTGTCCTTGGGCTGGATTGTCCACCAACATAAATAATCTAATTCCTGGCCCAATTACACAATTTGCATGCATGAAACCCGTTCAAAGACTTCTTTTCACCATTTTGCCTCCTTCATTGCCTCCGCGGCCAAATGGCTCTTATTTTTCACCCTTTTTGCACTCTCTCTTCTCTATTTGTTATCTTTCCAAAACCTGCATTTATCTCACAAAAACTAGCACATACCCGTGAAATTTGCCACAAATAAACTCTAAAATTCAGCAGCTAAATGACACATATCAGGCTCATTTTGTGTTCAAGTTTCTGCCCCAATTCAGGCCTTCATTTTGGTTCTACATTTTGGCCCAATTTGGGTCTTCATCGGAAGAAGAAGAAGAAGAAGAGGTCGCGGGAATAGTCAAAAAAAATTGGCGATTAACAGTGCTGAAAATTTTTGGGGAAGACGATGAATAGTGCTGCAACGTGTGAAATGACGATTTTGCCCCTGTCTTTTTTTTACTGTTAGCCACTTAACGGAATTGACTAACATAGTGGTACTTTTCGTACATTTTGAAAGTAAAGTTCTTGTAATTGCAGTTTTTAAAGGAAAATGATATTTTTTGCAAAAGTCGATAGTTAAGTGGTATTTAGTGCATTTCACCCTTTATTCAATTATTCGACCGTCTCAATAATTAAAAGAGAGAAAGAATTAACTTACGTATATGGAGTTCTTGTGGGGTCCCATTTTGGTTGAACTACTACTAAATTTGAGCACAGGGATGAGTGAGAATGGTAGCTCAAACAAAAGTATCATCTGCGTCATCATACAACCAGATTGATTTAATAATTAATCATTAATTAGGTCAATTTAATCCCAAGGCAATATTCATTTAGATAGAGATTGGGATAATTTAGCCTAATTTTATAAATGTCCAGTATAAATTTAGATACAACGTAAATTTAACGATTCATCAGACAACAGAGTAAAACATCAGGGATAAAATGAACTTTTGCCGAAAAATAAAAGACGAATGGGAAGCATAGTAAACAAACCGAAGCGATGATGATTAGACGGCCGGCTTGGGCGGATCCACCAACTATTGATACAATAAGACTAGGTGTGATGGCAATGGTTCTGGTCAGTAAGTTTCTGCTCCAGTTCTTCATCTTTAGGTTCAAGAAACCCTTTTTTTGTCAAAGGAAAATAAAGCTATATTTGTTTTAGTCCAATTTTAGGAAAAATATTTGTTTTTTCGAAAAAAAAAAAATAACTCTGTAACCAAACATTCTCATTTTTAACTAAACTCAAAATTCTAAATTTAAATTTCCTCCCCAAAAGAAAATTCCCTATTTGAGTTACAATCCAAACTATAGCATAAGCAACTCAACTTAACCCAACCAACATTTCTTACCAAATTCTTCATTTCTCCCAAAATGAAATGAAAAGTGTGATTCAACAATGGAGTTCTAAAACGTGGTTTCCAAACTCAACCTCTGAGCATCATTGTTCACCTCTTCAGGAGGTAAAACAAAAAAATGAAGAAAAAAAAAAATCGATTCGATACGATAAAATATTAGGTGGTTATCATTACTGATATGGTGAATTGGTGATTATTAATCCACTTATTTTCCATATTTAATGAAAAAAATTTCCGTAAAACAAAATTTGAATCAGTACAACAAAATAGAGCTTTAACAGCTGCGGATTAACGGCGAAAAATAGAAAACCGCCGTTATAAAAGAAATACGGACTTTCTACAGCGGTCTAAAAATAAACCGCCGTAGAACGGGACTTTCTACGGCGGTTTTAAAATAAACCGCCGTAGAAAGGGACTTTCTATGGCGGTTACCTTCAACTTTCTACGGCGGTTTAACAATTAACCGCCGTAGAAGGTCCTTTCTATGGCGGATTAATTATAACCGTCGTAGTATTGACGTATTTAACCCTAAATAACAATGTGTATCTCCATATCGCGGCCGAAAGTGTTCTTCTCCAAATTTCTACTACGGTTTTGCACGTTTGATGTAAAGAATTGTCATTTGGAGCTAAAATTTACCACCTTAAGGTTAGAAACTTCTAAAATTTCTCAGTAATTGCTTATGCTTGTACTTTAGATAGGTCATCCTATAGAATTTATTTTTATTTATGGTAGAGGGCTGAAAATTAAAGTTGCATTCCATGTATATGGTGAACCTTAGTATTGTGGAAGCCTATTTAGTTATACTATGTATTTTCTTGGTGATGTGATTTGATTTATAGTGTTTGATTTTTAATGGAGGATGTTCATATAATTAGCACTACTTAGAGTGTGTATTATTTTTTTATGCATTTCATGTGTTTGACGAAATGCATAAATGAAAAACTTATGGGTTCTTCTTCATTTGATTATGTCTATTGCGCATGTGTTGGTTATGTATTATTTTTTTTCATTGAGGTATTATATTAGTTTTGATTATATGAGTAACATTAGTATGACATGTGCTAAGACAAGAAATACGGACTTGATACTTTGTACATTGTTTGTTGAATTATTATTTGGTTTTTTTAAATATTTCAAGGTGTTAGTTACACATGGATCGAAATATCTTGTTGTATTGTTAAAGAAGTTGAGAATTTCATTGAATTCGCTTATAAGAATACAAAGTACGTCCATTGTCCGTGTAAAGCTTGTAAAAATGGTGCGCAGTTTGATAACTCAGATACAATAAGATTCCATTTATATCGGAATGGATTTGATCCTTCTTATAAACTGTGGATTTGGCATGGTGAAAGTATTGATAGTTTACCTGAGCAACGAAAATCTCATGCAAAAGGAGATGATGGGATTACTAGAGATCGATTAGATGACATGATTGAGGATGTGGCCGAGGATTTTGCTGATAAACCGGAAGTTCTTCCTTCCATTTTGGGTGACAATGAGAAGCCTCTATACAACGGTTGCCCTAAATATACACGCTTGTCTAGTGTTTTTAAGTTGTTTAATTTGAAAGCGGCAAATGGGTGGTCAGATACTAGTTTTACAGCCTTATTGAGGGTATTGAAAGATATGCTCCCAGAAGATAATGAACTTCCAGATCGAATTTATGAGGCGAAAAAAATATTGTGTCCAATGGGTATGGAGTATAGAAGATCCACGCTTGCCCAAACGATTGCGTCCTCTACAGGAATGAGTATAAGGATTTATTGCTTTGTCCTAAGTGTAAAACTTCACGATACAAAAACAAGCAGCTGTGTAATGAGGTTGAAGACAATTCTGATGCGCAAAAGAAGGGGTCGCCGGCTAAGGTTCTGTGGTATCTTCCTATAATAACGAGATTTAAACGGCTGTTCGCTAATGCAAAAGATGCAAAACTAATGACATGGCATTCAGATCGGTGTATTCCCAGTGATGATGACAAGGTGATAATGCATACATCAGACTCAGATCAGTGGAAAAAAATTGATTCAATGAATCCTTCTTTAGGGGAAGAAGCTAGAAATTTGAGGCTTGGTTTGTGTACTGATGGAATGAACCGGTTTGGCAGCCTGAGTAGCACACATAGCTCATGGCCGATGATGTTGGTTATTTATAATTTGCCGCCTTACTTGTGTATGAAGCGCAAGTACATACTTATGTCTCTAATGATTTCAGGCCCACGGCAACCAGGAAATGACATCGATGTGTATCTTGCTCCTCTTATTGAAGACTTGAAAAAGTTATGGGATGAAGGCGCACCTCTGTTTGATGCCTACCGTGAAGAAATGTTCACATTACGTGCCATGTTGTTCTGTACCATTAATGATTTTCCTGCTTATGGAAACTTGTCTGGGTACTCTGTTAAAGGGCATAAAGCATGTCCAATATGTGAGAGTACAGATTTTTGTCAGCTTGCACATGGGGAAGACAGTATACCTTGGGAATCGCAGATTTCTTCCCGAGACTCATCCGTATCGCCGTATGAAAAGAGCATTCATGGATTTCAAGAGTTCAGAAAATCTCCAGAACCCTTGAGCGGGCAGAGGTGAAAGCTCGTGTGACGGACATTAATGTAGAGTTTGGTAAACCTTCGGAGTCCAGCAATAATGATACATGTTGTTGGAAGAAAAAATCAATATTTTTTGAACTTTCATACTGGGAGAACTTGGATGTCAGACATTGTCTCGACGTTATGCATATTGAGAAAAATATTTGTGAAAGCCTGTTAGGTACGCTCTTGAACATCCATGGTAAAACTAAGGATGGTTATAACGCGAGACTTGATATGGTTGATATGAACATAAGATCAAATTTAGCACCGGTAGCTCGAGGACAACGCACATATCTACCCCCTGCCTGTCACACTTTTGTCCAGAAAAGAGAAAAACAACTGTGTTCAAGTTGCGTGGCATCAAGTTCCATCCGAATATCCTTCAAATGTAAGTAGACTTGTTTCCTTGAAAGATTTAAAACTGGTTGGTTTGGAGTCTCATGATTGCCATGCCTTAATGCAACAATTGTTCCTTGTAGCTATTCGCTCGATATTGCCCAAGCATGTTAAGTCCAGTATAACAAGACTTTGTTTTTCTTCTTCAATGCTATATGTAGCAAGGTTATCGCGCGCGAAATATTTGATCAGTTACAAGATAAAATAACTGTTGTCCTTTGTCAATTAGAAATGTATTTTCCACCCTCCTTCTTTGATATTATGGTGCATTTGGTGATTCATTTGGTTAGAGAGATAAAAATCTGCGGGCCTGTTCATTTGCAATGGATGTACCCATTCGAGCGATATATGAAAGTATTTAAGGGATATGTTAAGAATCGTTATCGTCCTGATGCTAGTATTGTTGAAGGTTATATAGCTGAGAAGGTAATTGAGTTTTGCACTGAGTACTTGGCCGATACACAGCATCAATTGGAATATCTAAGAATCGGCACGATGGGAGGATTACAGGTATGGGCACAAGGGAGGAAAAATGTTTTTGCCGTCTAATGTTGAATTGATGAGGCGCATCTCTACATACTGCGCAATTCTGAAGAAGTTGCGCCCTATGTGACAGACCATATGCGTTCAATAAGAACGTCTTATCCTGCTTGGACGGATCAACATGTGCTCAATGAACATATTCGGACATTTGTCTATTGGTTTGGTAATGCTGTCATGGGCAAAGACATTTCGGAGACATTGAAATGGTTGGCATTTAGGCCCAGCCCTGCGGTACGAGCATTTTCATGCTATGACATAAATGGATATTCATTTGCTACTAAGAGACAAGATGAGAAGAGTACGGCACAAAACAGTGGTGTTACATTAATCTCAGAGGCTTTACATGTTTCTAGCAGGAAGGATAAAAATCCATTGTATGCAAACATGACATATTACGGGTGATCGAAGATATTTGGGAGCTTACTATGTTTGTTTCAAAGTAGCTGTATTTCGCTGCAAATGGGTTGATAACAATAGTGGGGTTCGAACTGATGATCCATTGGGTTTTACCTTAGTGAACCTTATCGGGAGGGTTTCAAGGGGAACCATTTATACTTGCATCGCAGGCGAAACAAGTTTTTTATATCACCGATCCTTGTGACGAACATTGGTCTGTTGTTCTTCATGGTAAACAACATCACGGAGTGGAAGGGATTGATACAGAAGAAGGGCTTTATGAGGCTGGCCCTTTCTCTAGTGGGTTACCTGAATCGAGAGCAGATGAGGAGATAGGGAACTTGATAAATACATACTTCGTGATGACCACAGCGAAGGATTATGGTTCGAGGATCAAGTGTCCCATAAGAGAAAGAGAATAAGTTAAGAATCATTTTCAGGTATATTGTTTGTTTTTATTAATTTTTTTTCTGTGGGTGTGTATGTGTGTGTGTGTATTTGTATATGTTTCTTTGATTTTAATGAAACGAGGTGGACATAATTTTATAACAACATTTATTTATATCCTTCGTACTGTCTGATTGAAACAGGTCACAACTTGGATGAAGCCGCGCAATCAATGGACAAAATTTCCAGGGACTTCATATAGCAAAATGTTTATAAATGAATATGTTATTGTTGGAAATTGTGTGAAGCTTCTGTGTTGATGTTATGATGCACTTGTGTTTTGGTCAAAAACAAGCAGGGGAGATTTCGTCTGAATTGATTTGAAACTGAATTCCGTATTATTTGAAATTGGGTATCTTAATGAAGTATTTAAGTATGTGCATATCCTTGACAGGGAGTATGTTACATTTATAGGGGAGACTTTGTCGAATTTTCTGGCAAATTGATTTCCTTGTTTTTCATTTATGAATAAATGTCTCATGTATTTTTTTTTTTCAAGGAGTAGTACTTTTGGTAAAATTTACAGGGAAAGCTATACAATAATTTTTGTTTTGATTTTATATTTAACTCTTCATAAATTACTTGTCTATGCCTCGGAAAAAAGATATTCATATAGCGAGGTTGGGTATTGACCGCTAAATGAATTCATTATTCGTTTATCGATTAATAATGCTTTATTATTTTATAAAGATTATTCAATATATTTTATATGAACATGAAAAAACTAGAAATGTTTAGGGTATATGCTTCATAACATGAAATAAAAATAGAAATTTATGCGTGCGCGGGAATTAATTGGCTGAATTTGTTCCCACTTTTCTACGGTGGTTCTAAAACCACCGCCGTAGAAAAACTTTCTACCACGGTTCTTCATTGAACCGCCGTGGAAAATACTTTCTACGGCGGTTCAATGAAGAACCGCCGTAGAAAGATAACTTTCTATGGCGGTTCAACTATGAACTGCCGTAGAAAGCCATCTTTCTATGGCGTTTGTTTATGAACTGCCGTAGAAAAGTGAAATTGCATCCAATT